>JAQFZO010000300.1:0-28553 GCA_034695885.1 Geophilus flavus
GGTTACAAGGCTGGGCGCTAAAATAAAATCGACTTTTCAGTCTCATGACATCTTCCTTCTTGCGTCCCCCAGAAGAAAATTATAAAATTTGCGGAAAAATCGGGAAATATCGGAATGGAAAGTCTAGAAATATCGATATGAGTCGGTTGGGAAAAAACACAGACAACCAACCGTTTAGTCCATACGTACCTAAGATTTTTGTCATTTTCCAGACGATATTTTTATATTTTCAAAAACTTTTCTAATTTTTTCCGTGAATTTTAAGTATTTTAACCATTTTCCTCCTTTTCTGCTCGATTTTAAACAATTTTTTTCATTTCGCACACGATTTTAAACAATTTTTTTTATTTCGCACACGATTTTAATAGATTTTTAATAGATAAAAATTGGTTTTGTTTAGAAAAATAAGAAAAATTCTTTAGGGAAGGAAATCAATTAAATCCAGATGAGAAAAGATGATGAAAATCGGTCGAAAATATCAAAATGTAACTAAAAATCGTTTTGAAGGAAGGAAGATGTCATGAGACTGAAAAGTCAATTTTATTTTAGCGCCCAGCCTTGTAACCCCCACAAGGCGTTTTTGTTGGTGGGTTTGGGTTGGTTGATTTTTAATTGGTTTTTGTTTTTCGTGGGTCGATTTATCGTCAATCGGGAAAATGGATTTTCTGTGTTTGAAAATGGATGAATTGATATTGGTTTTTAATGAAATTGAATTTGACATATGCGCTGACATTTTCAGTCGGTTATTGCAGTTATTGGAAAGTGTGTTCAGTGTTGCCTTAGGGCATAAGATATTTTTCAATTTTTCGTGTTTGTTTGAAAGTTACGCATTTTTGATGCATTAAAATGAGTTGTTTTCAAGGTTGATATCGGAAAAAATCGATAGTCTATAAAAAAAATTTTGAAAATATCGATATTTTGGAAAATTTAAACAAAAAATCGATACTTTGGAAAATTTAAACAAAAAATCGATACGTATTTTGTTAAATAATTTAGAAAACGATATTTTGGAAAATTTAATTAAAAAAAGATATTTTGAAAATTTAAACGATATTTACGTAAATATAATTAAAAGAAAATCAACATCATTTCACTAAAAATCAATAAACAAACAAACAAAACACTTCACCTTAAAACCCACTCAAATCGATATCATCCCAAAACCCGATATATCGATCCTGATGCATCTCAAACCTACCATACACTATAATACGATCCCAATCCCTCTTATTTGCTCACTCAGAAATTACATAACACAACACAACATCACTCCGTAATCACACGATACAAAACGGATGAAGACTTTTAATTGCCATTTTAATTGATATCCTTCCCAATAAAAAAAATACAAAACTTTATTAAAACATCAATCGCATACCGTCTCCATGCCAACAAAATAAAAAAAACCCAATTATCCATCCCAAAAAAAGAAAAAATTGAATTTACGCTACATTCCAAAAAAGGAAATTAAAATTTCTTCGCACATAAATAAAAAAATCAAAAAATCAAATTTCTGTTACCGAATTTCAACGTAACATTTCACAAATAAAAATAAAATATATAAATAAATAAATTTAAAAAAATAAAAAAAAATAAAATTTGAAAAGAAGAGGAAGGAAGTTGCAAACAAGCGAATCGGGAAGATGCCACTTCCGGTTTGTATTATAACTGCTTGCAAATGAGAGAGATTGCGAGTTGAGACCCAACAACTCACCTGGTTCGTTTCAGTGCGAATTTTCGGATTTTTTTTTTACAAAAATCAAAAAATCAAAAAAAAAATTTCGGTAAAAAAAAATTTTTTGGAATTTTTTGGAATTTTAATTTTTCCATTTTTTTTTTTTCTAAGAAGAAAAAAGTCGTCAGGGGTCTCGAACGTCGAGCGAATCGGGTAAAACGAATTCTGTGCCTTCGTCTCCGATCAGCATCACTTTGAGCAGCAGTAAAAAAGGTAAGTGATTTTGAATTTTTTTATTTTTTTGGATGAAAAGATTTATTAATTGCATGTTGGAATGGATTTTGAGAAAGAAATTGACTGCAAAAGGAAGAGTTTTGGATGGTGGGTTTGGTAGTTTGCGAGGAAAATTGGATTTTCTTTTATTTATAAATTTATTTCTGTATTAGGGATGAATTTTTGAATTTTATTTTGTATGAATTTTGAATTGTGGATGATGTGATGAAAACTGGGATTTTGGATTTTATTTATTTTAAAGTTGAGCCAGATGTGGTTTTTCGTGAAGAGTGTTTGTCGTTGAAGTGCATGGTGGATCTCGTTGTTCGGAATTGGATTTCGATTGTTACGATTTGGAACTTGGGTGGATTGTTAAGATCGGATCGATTCTGTTGGCCGAAAGTTGAGATCACGAATTGTTAAAATGGTTTTTTGTAGTGATTTTTGGTTGTAACAATGCAATGATTAATTTTTCTTAAAAATGTGATCTATTGTGGATCAGTCAGTTACAACAAGAAATCAGCACTTTGTTACATGAAGAGATCAGTACATTGTTACAAGAGTCATTGTTAAAACAAGAAATCAGTACATTGTTACATGAAAAGATTAGTAAATTGTCACAACAAGAGATTAATACTTTGTTACAAGAAATCTGTTGTGGATTAGTTATTACTCATTGTTAAAACAAGAGATCAGTACATTGTTAGCATATAGCATGTTTTAACAACAAGTTTCCCAAAACACTAATTTTTGAATCAATGCATTGTTAACAAATATTAGAATCAGATCACTACTTTATTGAAACTATTTTTAGCAATGTAAATATTTAAATGAAATTATTAATCCATTTTGCAAGTTTATTTATTTATACATTTGCACATTTCTCGTAAATTACACGAGTTTTATGTTTGTTTAGATCCAATTAATTTTGAATAATTAAAAAACAAACGAAAATATTACGAGAAGACTTAAAGTTTATTCTATGGTTAAAAAATGGACACAAATGAAAATTACAAGTATTTACGATATGGAATACGGAGTATAAAATTTGTATCCGATTCGAATAAAGATATGGCAAATTTCTGTCGTTCCAAAATTCACATATAAAAAAAATAATCCACCGAAACCGATATTCCGAACGACGAAACGATCCCATGCTTCGACGATGAATTTAATTTCGATAAAAATAAAAAATATAAATATAAAGGTCGAACCTCGTTATAACGAACTAGTCTATCACGAATTCCGATTTGGAAAGTACTATTACAATATAAAAAACCTCGATATAACGAAATTTCTATTTTATGCATTCATTTGAATGGTACCTTCGAGTTCGTCATAACGAGGTTCGGCCTATATCTAACAATTTAAAGAAAAAACCTCGGTATAACGAACTGTTGATTTTATGCATGCATTTGAATTTTTGAGTTCGTTTTAACGCGGTTCAATCTATTTTTTGAAAATTTACTGCGATTTTTTAATTTTTAATTTTGAACGCATCAGTCAATTTCTATCTCACTGACACCGGGTGTCGAGGATTTTAATCACAATTTCTAATCAACACCGACTAACTAACGACTGACTAACTAACTCAAATCATCGGGTTGGCATTTTATTGATTTCCTTCATTTATTTTTTCTTTCAACATTTTATTTTATCATTTGATTCATTTTTGATTCATTTTCGATTTATTTCGGTTCAAACCCAACCAACCAACTATTCATCCAATCCAATCATCCAATCACGTGATTACATCATCACACCACCCCCTCCCCCACTCCACCAACCCCTTCCCTCCCCCAAACAAACCTCATTCAACGAAACGGATGGGTTGAGTTTGAGTTAAATCATAAAGAAAACAACCTTGACACTTTTTCCTTTCATTCATTTCAGTTTGTTTACATTTTTTTGTGATTTTTTTTTTTGGTGAATTTTTTCCACTTTCTCTTTATTTCTCACGCATTCAATTTGATTCGAATCGGTCAGTTCCTTTTCCTGAGTCCTTGCGAATTCCAATCATTTTTACTCTTTTTTATATATATAATTTTTTTTATATATGATTTTTTGGGAATGGGAATTGGGTTTGAGAAAAACAAATCAAAAACACAGGTCGAACCTTGTTATAACGAATTTTTGCTCTGGGAAATAAAATTTTGTTCGTTATAACCAGGGTTTGTTAATATGAAAACCCCGTTATAGTGAATTTGTTCGTAATAACGAGAATATTTCGTTATTTCGAAGGATTCGTAATAACGAACCGAAAGAAAAAAAAGATTGTTTTGGTCTAGAGTCGAAAACCGTTAAAAATTCTGTTTGAGATGATTCCGACAATCTAGAAAGTTGTCGACAAAACATTTGCATTCGGTATCAAAATATAGACGATAAAAATCACGAAAATCAATATTTTCGACCGGAAATATTCGTCATAACGAGAAAAACAACACTTCCGGTTCGTATTTTTATTCTTATAACGAAATTTCGCTATAATGAAATTTGCTATAGCGAATTTTTTAGCATGGGACAGATAAGGCGACCGACCAAATAAAATTTATAATTCGCTATATCGCGAAATTCGTTATAACGAGGTTCGACCTGTAAAAAAATAAAATAAAAATAAAAAATAAAATCCTTGAACGCCAGGAAAAATGAATATCGAGTGTGGATCCTTTCCATTAATGTCGTCAATTTTCAAATTCAAAAAAAAAAAAAAAATGGCGGGTATGTAGGTTTCAGAGACAGGAGACGTAAGGTTCACCCAGTGAGCAATTTAACGCGTCAGTTACCTGGTTCCACCACCGTCCAAGCTGCGTCGGTTTCCCTCAGAGAACAGGTGACTCAGCAACTGACCGAGCAATGCATCGCGCAATTGCGACAAGCGTGTTGCGATGTGTGGAAAGTGCTCAGCCCAGCAAAAGCAGCCGCACTTGCAGGTATTTTCTCGTTTCCTCTCTTTTGCTTCGGCTTTAGTTTTTTTTTTTTCTTGGTTTACGTTCGAGTGGTCGATTCAGATCGAATTTGTCACTGGATTTCGTTTGGGTTTTGGGTTTTGCCTTCGATGGAAATTTTTTTAAGAGGGGAGGTTGGGGTGGAAAATAAAGTTGTACTTCCGGTTGGGTTGGTCTGAAGTTTGTCTTAAATTTTTTTTGGTGTTGGGGGAGGGGGGGGGGCTGATTAAAGTGACCGGAAGTTGTTTCTGGGGATCAAAGAAATGGGAAAGTGTTGTTTGTTTGATGGATTGGTGTTTTGGAAGGGGTGAAAATGGCACTTCCGGTTGAAATTTTGTGGTTTTTGGTTTTAGGGGATAGAGTTCTAGACATGCGGTTACAGTTCTTAAAGTTTGGAATCTCCAATTCAACCGGAAGTGCCGTTTTTGAAGGACCAAAATCGAGAAGTTTGTTCTTTGGCGAAGTTTGGAAGGGATAAAAATGGCACTTCCGGTTGAAATTTTGGGGTTTTTCTCTTGGGGGAATTGCGTTCCAGAGGTGTAGTCAGAGTTCTTAAAATTTGGAATTTCCAACCCATATATATATATATTCAAACTTTTTGCTCTAAAAACTTAACCGGAAGTGTCTTATCGACACAGTAGTGAAGTTTCATTATCATTACAGTTCCAAATTTCAAACTTTTGTCTTTTCAACCGGAAGTGTCTCCTTAATACATCCCAAATGCCATTAATCTATTTTGAAATGCCAATTCAATTTATTTCTCATAAACAACCATCAGTACACAGCTGAAACATTACGATTTCATTGGATTACTGTATGGTATTACTATATTTTCCTCTAAAAAAAAATAAAACAACCGCACGAAAAATGACTTGTTTTCCCCATCAGAGATAAGTCGCAATAATCCAATTCACTCAAGAGATCAAAATCGCGAGTCGAATTAGATCCTTGAAAACAAAATAATTATTATTTCAAACTGGATTAAATGGCGAAACCTAGTGTCGATTCATCAAACAACAAACTTTCCAACTTAGTCTTTAACAACTCCCATTTCCATAAACTTTGTTGTTATTGTTATTCCTTCATCACCTGGAAAGGTGCACGAGGTCTTCTTATCTCATCAAAACTTACACTTTTGCTTGTTTTTAAAAGCTTAATAACCGTCGAAAACTCTTAATTGGTTAAATTTACTCGAGTTTCACCAAAACATAAACAAACTTAATTAAAGTCCAGTGACAAATTTCGTCCTCGACCGTCGAAATATTACGAAATGAGGTCAAAACTGCGAAGGACGGACGACTTAAAGTTCGTTTATCAAGACTTGCACTCAAATCTTATGTTGATTATTAAGCACTAGTTTTTAGGCGCCATCTATTGTTGCAATTTGGTAGTAACAAGATAATAAACATACTACGTTTTGCTAAGCATGTACTTGGTGTGATCTGTAATGCGTCAAATCGCACTTCCTGTCTACAGTAATGTCGCAGCCAGTCAAGTTGCATGTTTTGGCCATATTTGCCATTTTATTAGGAGGTTATGTTGAAGGTCATGTCGTTCAAACAATGCACCAAGTGGTGATTTTAGATTAAGACACGTTTCGCCCTGCGAGTGGCGGTGACTCGATTGCGAATAAATCGTGCCAAGTGGATGCTTAGCATTAATGAGGCTTGTGGCAACTTTGACCGTAAGCTAACATTAACTGGATGGACAGAAAGATAAATTCCTCAGTAAAATCACAATTACCGTATTCAGTTGACAGTTCGCTCAAGAATTTGGCTCTGTCACTATGCGCTGCAACCAACAAAATTTGCGTGCAAGTCTAACCGAATAGTTTACCAATGACTTTTCTCCATCTCCGTCCTTCGCAGCATCGACCAATATCGCTATACTAACTCATTTATCAACTCAATTCCCATTTCTCTCTCTCTCTCCTCTAACCTCCAATCGCACTCCCTCAGCTTCAAGCTCCTTCGGCAAATGCGCTTCACCTCCGAGTCAATTCTTCGCCACATTACCACCCCCACCGGGTTTTCGAGACAACAGTTTTGAGGAACCCTGGTCATTTAAGAGCGGCGAAAATGTGAGCTTCACACAACCACAGAGAATATCCTTCAGACAGGAAGGCCGCCGCCCGTCGCTCTCCCTCAACTTGGGCAATTCCCTCTCTCCTCGGAGAACCGGCGGCGGATCCGTTCCCTGTTCCCCCCGATCCCCGGATGAGGGCTGGTGGGAGGACGGCGATGCCAGACGTCGTGGCAGCGCCGGAAGTCACGTAAGCGACCCGGAATGGCGCGAAAAGATCCGGAAATTCGCGGCGACGGTCCAAACCTCCATCTGTTCGCCGCTGCAGGAATCCGTGCCGCTTCCGGGTTCTGCCGAAGCGGCGGCGTATCTGAGGAAACAGCAGCGGCCACCGGTCAAGGTGAGCATCAGCACGGAGTTGGTGGACGACGGCGTCAGTCGTTCGTCTTCTCTCGACCTGCCGCAACACGTGCTGGTGGAACGCGACGGCGGGATATTGAAACACCTGCCGGCGCAGTCGTCGTCGGAGAGCGTAACGTTGACGGACGCAGCTGTCTTACGACTGGACAAGAACGTTTTTCTCACCACCGACGACGACACGGACGCGGCCGTGTTCGAGGCGCAGCGTCGATTGCTCATTCACCGCCTCCAGGTGCCGTCGCACACGTCCAAAACGGACTCGAGGCAATCGCCGACAGAGACGACGAGCGACTGTTTGTCCGACCGGTTCATGGACTTTGCCACCGGCGGACACAACGCACTCATGCAGTCGATCGACTCGCGCCAGTCGTCCACGGAAGTGACGAGCGAGGCGTCCACAGACATCTTCCCGCGCTCGGAATCGTCGGACACGCGCTCGAGGACCGCGTCC
Organism: Geophilus flavus; assembly: GCA_034695885.1. Taxonomy (NCBI): domain Eukaryota; kingdom Metazoa; phylum Arthropoda; class Chilopoda; order Geophilomorpha; family Geophilidae; genus Geophilus; species Geophilus flavus. The sequence goes on from JAQFZO010000300.1 coordinate 7,787, forward strand.
CTCGAGTCTCAGTCGAGCGCCGACTCTGTGAGTCCGCGCGAGTCAAAATCCGACAGTTGTACCCTCATGCCCGTTGGAGAGAGCATCGAGGAAGAGGAAGAGGCCGAAATGGAGGAACGTGGGGGCAGCGGGAGGCGGAAACCCAGTCCCCTACCCCCCGAGGTGATCGCCACCTTGCGTGCGCTCATGTTGGGCAGCAAAATATCGGACGACACGCTGCAACAGATCGGTATGAGCGACGTGAACTCGGAAAACTCGTCCAACAACGACCGGAAAACGTTCGCGGACGAAGACGCGGAGTTGGAAGAGGACACGACAACATTGGACACGACCACGATCGAGGAGAAGACGGTCGTCAGCATCCCTGGCGCCGGTCCGGCGTCGGGAGGCGAGGACGATGGCACGGACAAAGGGAGCAACAACGGCGGTGGGAGGAAACTGTTGATCAAAGCCGACAGTTGGGATCTGATTTCAGAGAATCTCAGCGAAGAGTTGAGCCAACTGATCGCGAGTCTCGGCGAAAACATCTGCACGAAACCGCTGGATCTGGGGAAAAGTCAGTCGGTGGACGAGACGGAGGGAATGGAAGGAGTGGCTGTGGCCGAGAAAGTGGTGAAACTCGATCTGTTAACCGTCCAAGAAGACAAGACGTCGCTTTCACCAAAGTTGAGTGGCGACGAGAAATCGGCCACGACAGAAATTGCTCAAAGCGTGTGTCAGAAACCGGCGAAACGACCGGAACGACCGGAATCCGAGGAGAAAAAGAAGGAGGAAGTGGCAGTATCGAGTCAGGACGAACAACAGCAGCACTCGAACGATTCGAGTCTGTCGTCCGCATATTCGGACATCGCAATCTCGCACAGTCCACTGCGGGAAGCGCAGATGTCGGGAGCCGACGCGGCCACACAAACAGACGAGTCAAGTGTGAGCAACAAAGCGTTGCGACACCGCCCCCGCAGTACGCCGTCGGGGGCGGCGCCCGACGTAACCGACGCATCTCTTCAGACGGACGAGTCGGAGACGCTGGACGATCTGGCGTCTCTAAAGTCGGATGAAGTGGCTTCGCTGCCGTCCGAGGGCGCCCGTACCCCCGTCCCCATCGAAGAGGAGAATGAGGAGGAGGAAGAAGAGGAAGAAGTGGACAGTGACGACGACCCGGAGCCCCAGATGATGATGATCGTCGGAAGGGACGGAGAGGCGTCCACTGACCGCTTGCCCACCAACACCACGGAACCCACGCTCACCGATGTCACCGAACTGCCGTCCGCATACATTCATGCGAATACTTTCGCAAGAAACAGGGATAAGGACGAGGACGAAGAGGATGCGACCGACACACTTGTCTTGGCCGAAGTGGCCAATGGAGCGCCGTCCGGCGGGGTCGTGGTGTCCGGGTCGTCGTCGTCCACGCGCACCTTGAAGGTTGTTGAGGTTGTGCGTAAAATAAACGCCAGTGACGGGATTAAAGAGTTGAAAGTGGAGAAAATCGGGAAAAGTAACGGACATTTGAGTCCATCACACTTTAACGGAGGGCTAAGTGACTGCGAATTCGTGGACATTTCGTCCACTGGAAGTAGGAAAAATGAGGGGAAGCTGGAAAAATCGGATTCGCAGTGCGTCGACACGCAATTCGCGTCGTGGATGGAACACAACGAGGCCGAACGGATTTCCCCGTCGGCGCCGCCGTTGCCGGAGTTGAGTCCGCCGCCCGAACCGATGCCGACCGACGATCCCGGATGGAAGGATTTGAGCAGTGCGTTTAAGTACGCCTACTTGGGCATCGTGCCCCACTCGAACGGTGAAGAAGAGGAGGCCCTAGAGGGTCCCGAGGGCTCCGACGGGCTCCCAGGGGCCGGGGGCCCGCGTCAATCGAAGAAAAAACACCCGAATCGGAGACTACGGAGTCAACAGAGTTTGTTAGAGGACGAAAACGGAGTTTTGCGCGTCGTTGGAAGCGATAAAGAGTTGCGACTGACTTCGTTGGGCAGCAGTTTATCGCTCCGAAATTCGGAAGATGAAAGCACGCAATGGAGCCCGCAAGATGAGTGTAAAGAATTCGGAGAGTCTTTGAAGGAAACGCGTGATAAAAAGATCCAATCCGATGATTTGGAGCGATCGATCGGTGAAGCGACGTGTCCGAAGTGTCAAAAAGTGGAAATGTCGGACAAAGCCGTGCAGACGGAAGACGGAGACGATGGCAACGCGGTCAAATTGGCCGATAAAAGCACGCAAGTGATGGAAAGATCGTCGACAAAGAAACGACGCACGGCCACGATGACGACGCCGATCGCGTGCGAGGATAAAGCCGTCCAATCGGACGCGCCGATCAGTCCGAGCGTTCGGAGGAAAGAAATGCGATTTTTGAACTTGGACGACCCGTATCATCTGCGTCGATACACGCTTCCCCGCACTGCACGAACGCACATGTTGGAGGAATGGGAGAATCGTAAAGCGGGATGCCAAGACGCGTTCGACGACATGGATTTCGAAGGGACGCATTCGTTGATGGAGTTTGAAGCGTCCTCTCCCACTGTTTCTTCTTGCACGCCGACGCCGGCCACGTCCGTGATGATGAACAATCTACCGTCGTCGTCGACGGCGGTGGCGTCGACGCATCACGGGCAAAACGGAAGGCGATTCCCGGCGACTTCTGCTGCCAATCCACGGACTAGGGCGTTGCTCGTCGAGGAGCTGATGGGACGCGGAGCTTTGTCGGACGGGGAAGAATGGACGCGGAGCACCCCGCATTCCCGCACACCCCATCAGCAGGTACTTAAAGAGTTAAGAAGTCGTAGCTCCACGCGCCAACACCTCGCTACAGTCCCCGACGGTGAGTTGGTCTTGCCACCGTCCTGTGTCCCCCGAATAAAATATTTTTTTGGATTTTTTATTTTTTTGGATTTTTTTGGATGATTTTGATTTTTTTTTTTTTTTGGGTGGGGGAAATAATGGAGTTGGGGTGTTTTATGTAGCGTTTCGTAGGTGTTTTATGCGGGGGGAGGGGTTGAGAGGTGAATTATGAAGGATTTTGATTTTTTGATTTTTTTTTTTTTGTGAGATAAAATTTTTTTTTTGAAGTTTGGTACAGTAAGCGGCACTTGATAAAATTGATTTTTCGACAGACCCAATATTTTTTTTTCTCCTTTCATTCGCATCGATTTTTTTTTTTAATCTCTACTTTTCGACACTTTTTTTTATTGTCTCATTGCCATTCTCGTGAATGTCATTTTAATCAAAATCGAACATATTTCTTTCCTTTTGTTATCCATTCCCTTCATATCTCTTCTAACCATAAAACCAATTAAAAAACAAAATCAATATCAAAAATTGCAAAATAACAAAACCCTCAAAAATACCTACCAAAAAAAAAAAAAAAAAAACTCAAAAAATACCCAAAAACACCAAAAACACCAAAAATTACATTCATTCACATCAAATTTATTTCATTTACAAACATTACCGAATTGGCTTCCCCGCATAACACCTTGAAAACCAAACCTTTCCTACAATACTGTACATCTAGGAAAAAAAACCAAAAAAATCAACTATCCCTCAATTTTCCACCAAAAACTCTAAAAACATCAAAAAATCACATCAAACAAATTTTCATCCTCAAAAACCCCGTACATGGCTTCCCTGCAAAACACGGCGCTGGAAAATCCCCAAAATATTCAAATCTCTCAATTTTTCACCAAAAACTACAAAAATACCAAAAATTTACATCAAATTTCTTCCGTCAACAAAAACCCCGCACTTGACTTCCCTGCAAACCAAGTCGCTAGAAAACCCCCAAAAATTCAAATCTCCCTCAATTTTCCACCGAATTTTCCACTTCCTTCCACGGAATTTCCTCCAATTCTGCGGTCAAAACTCGATTCAAATCGCAATAACGCTCCCAAAACACAACAGATGTTAACGTCGCAACGGAAAATTTCGAAACAACACCTTCATCACATTTTATGTGCATCCCGTACACGATAATCACACGTGGTACCGTAAATCAATTCAAATTTGCCCCTCGTTTCACCCAGGTTGCGTATAATTTAATTAATTTCGTCCTACGTCTTAATTTCCCGCCAACTTTCACTTTTTTCAAAAAACCAAAAAAAAAAAACAATTCCCTTGTTATTTACAATTTACAACCTTAAAGGGGCAGTTAAGGGTGAGAAAGAAACGCAGTGCAGTGTGGGAGGTCTTTATTACGTAGATAATCGAGAGGAAAATGATATGATTTATTCAAAACACGTCTAATTATTATTCAATTAAGTCACTAGGGTTTAAAGTCGATCGGTTGACCTTGCGTGTCCATGTAGAAATGTCGGATTAGAGATTAGGAGTTTGTGCTGCGTGAGACGAGTGTTATGGAATTGAGTCGTGTGGAGAGTGGGGGGTGGGAGGTTGGGAGGAATGGGATTGGATGGAGAATGGAGGAAATGGGAAATGAATAAAGGGAAGGTGAAATGTCAAAATGTTGGGAAATAGGAAGAAGAAGGAAAGTGTTTGGATGGATGGATGAGTTTGGAGTTTGAGTTTGAGTTTTGGAAAATATGGAAATGAGGTTTTGAATTTTGAAATTGTTTGGGTTTTGGCCTTTGGAAAGATTGGGGTTAGTTCACGGGGAATTTGTTAGGGTTAGCTATGAAGAGATTCAGTGGAATAGTGGTAAAGTTTTGTGTGGAAGGATGAATAGTGGGAAAAATTCAGCGTTATACATGTACTAGTAAATGAATGAGACTTCTCAGTCAAAATTGCTCTACACACAGAAATAATTACAGCTTTAAATTTTCCTGTGGCATATACAGTATGGTACTTTTATAGGTGTAAAATAATACTGTAAACTCTTTTATAGGAGTTATTATACACTTAAATTATAATTACACTCATAAAAGGATGTACGGTATAATTACACTTTTAAAAGTGTACACTCTGGGAAATATGCTTTACGCCACAGGACTAAAGGGTGTAAAACAACTCCTTTTCTTCTGTATAATGTACAGTCGGGAAGCGACCAATGCCCCATCACGAAGTAGCATGCGTGGATGTACAGTAGAGGTTCTACTAGCCATATAATGGCAATGGAACGTCTAGCGAAACATTTTCATTATTTGTGCTGAGTGCACGAGGACTTTAGCAAAAATTGTGACGAGCTGCTGTCATCACAATTTGTGCTAAACGCCCTCATGCGGCCAGCACAAATATTGAAAATGTTTCGTCAGACGTTCGATCAAGCTCATATAGGATAGTGAGATAAATAGGCCCAACTCCTTTAACCTCACTATAGTATTTACTGTATAAAATTTATAAATTGTTTAATCGAGTGTACAGTGTTTCTCCAGTGTCAAATTCTAGAAAAGATGAATTTTTTGCTTCCTCAGTGTCATGGTTTTGTAGGTTAGATTGTTATGAAATACGACATTTTAATCGCGTAATTTACTTGTCTTCGCCTCGAATCCATTAGTTGCGTGTTAAGAAACGCGTGTTTTTTTTATCAGCTATGTGATTTCAAGGAATGTCGTGGGAACAGGAAGTGAGAAATTAGTCGGAGGGAAATGATCTACTCGAGTTTTGCGCATCTGCATTTGAATGTACGGCAGGTTGCCTTCGATTCGGGGGCGTTTTCTGCCTTTGTTTTGTTTTGTGAGTATGGGATTTTTTTTTATTACTAAATTGTTTTAGTCGATGTACCGTGATGTGATTGATGTCAATTTCTTTAGTGACGTACGTACAGGGGAATGCAGGGAAGTCAAAATTTATGTCGCCGTCGTGCATCGTTCCTCATTGCATATTCTAACTCATAATCGAATGATCCATGTCGGGTATTTATTTATTCTTTAAATAAATTTGATGTTGCGGTTAGAAACCGGATGATTTACTGTTTTTCCAGCTATACTGCGCATGTTCCATTGAGTGACATAAGCACAACTTTCTTCGCTTTAAAAAAATTGTAATTACACTTTGAAAATCATGTCATTTGCATAATACAAACTGCAGGCTGATACGCCATAGCGGCTGCGCTTAACTCAAATATAGTTTGCACATAAGTGAGTTTTTCCTGAACAATCGGCACTAGATGGTGTTGACCAGACTTCAAACATGGTCCCTTCCAAGGCATGTGAAATTGATCATTCCCTCCTTATACATTCTTGATACCACTGACCTAATTAACCGGAAAAACCGTACAACCATTAATGACACACCCAAAAAAATAAATAATAAATAATAAAAAACACAAACGACACCCTTAAACCCCCATCACGCACCACCCAGAGTGCAACAACACCTTTAATCCCCGACCAAAAAAAAATCAGTTCCTTCACTGCTCCTTTAATTAATTCCCAGCATCTTCATCCAAACTCTCATTTGTTTGCACTGCACACACAACCACTCCATTTGCTTTCTTCCTTCTTCCCTCTCAAACAACTCTTCATTACACCAACCTAAAAGATTCACCCAACATTAAAAAAAAAAAAAATACGCACGAGACACCCAACAAGGACTAAAATGAACTGCACATGCGCATGCGCGACACGCACAACACCAACCATTCCTCTTTCCCTCCTCCTCATTCCCATCTCTATATATATAAAACTAAAAATAATCCAATCGATTCGCGACCCCTCAGTTGTTTAATTCGTCACTAGATGGCGCGGAAAGTCCCAATTGAGGGATTCCCTCGTTTCATGACGCTCCTCGTGACCCTTTTTCATGTAATTCCCGCGAACCCTCGGGTGGGAAAATGAGAAATCCCGCGACCGAATGGCGTCTTGGGCTAAAACGTGTTGTTGTTGGAACCCCCGGTTACGGGGAATGACGGGACGGAGTCGGACACCCAACAGGGGAAGTGCGGTGTTGTTTAGGCGTAAAAGGGTTTCGTAGTTTTCCTTCTTTTCTTTTTTTCTGTTTGTTTGTTTTGTTGATCAGTGCCTTTGAGGGGATTTGCAGGTCTTAACCCGATGATGCCAACCGAAAACTGTGTCGAGGTAAAAAAAAAAAAATTTGAACAAAAAAAAAATTAAAAAATTCATATACACAAATGTCACGTGCACAATTGTGTAGAAAATCTAGAAATTGCACTCTGATTGGTTGTAGAGCACAATTTTCTTGTTTATTTCTGATTTTACTAACTGACTAATATTTTTTTATGGTTTTATTTGTTTTTTTAGTGATTTTTGGTGATTTTTTGGTTTTGATTGTTTTTTTTTTAAATTGCAGCCATCTTAAATCAGTCATCTATGGAGCAATCTGGTGTAAATAATGCTATCGGTAGTGGTAGTAGTAGTAATAGTCACCGGAAGGGGGAGAAGACGCCCCTGACCCCTACCACATCTACCCCTGCCACGCCCACAAAGACGGATGAAGGTTAGTTTTTTTTTGTTTTTTTTGAAGGGTTGAAGGGGTTGATATGAGATGGGAATTTTGTTCTAAAATTGTTATTTTAGAGTTTTGTGCATTGAGGTGTGATGATGTTTTGATGGCATGTTTATACTATGCTGTAGCACTGTAGTGGAGTTTGAGATGTTTATCTATGGACTAATGTCATTCATGAGGTTTGTGTGGTAAGGAATTTTTTTTTTTGGGGGGGGGGGGGGTGTTTGGCTTTTGAGGTTTTTTTTTGTTGGATGTTTTGAAGGGCTGAATTTTGGATTGAATAAATTAACAACTTACAATTGCTGAAGCTTTGAAGCTGAGAATGTGTGTGAAATCTCTAGATTTGAGAATCCCTAATTAAATTTTTAAATCTCTGAATCTGAGCATCTCCTATTAAATCTGTAAATCTCTGAATCTGTGACTCCTATCTTAAATCTCTGAATCTGAGAATCCCTTACTAAATTTTTAAATCCCTGAATCTGAGAATCCCATCTTAAATCTGATCTCTGAATTCTCTTAATCTCACATGCTTAAATCTTGAATCTTTATTGAATTATTGAATTTCTGAATCCCTGAATCACTAAATTTTCTAAAACCCATATTAATTTTCTGAATCACTAAACTCATAAAATCTGATTCTAAATCTTAACAAGAATTAAATCTATTACAAACATCTCTTGATTCTAAATCTAAACTAGAATTAAATTTACAAAAATTTCTGACTCCAAATTCACAAAATTTGAATTCCTGAATCTGATTCTGAATCCATAACCAAACTAATCCATTTCCCCAATCTTAACAAACCATTTATGTACAAATCACCTTTAAACTTCTAAAAATCTAATTTTATCTTAAACTTAAAAATTCTCACCATAGACACATCCAACGATCCACGATACACTTCCATTCTCGCTTTCAACACTAAATATTTCAAAACTTCCTCTCTATTCTCTTCCTCAATTCCCATTCTACATCAATTAATTCTTTGACGCACTTCACTATGCATTATCTATTCAAATATGCAAAAAAAAAAAAAACTTTTTTTAAAAATAAAAAAAAACAAATTTTTAATAACTCGCCTAACACAATACCCCCTAGTGACAACCGCATGAAACCGAAACTATGTCACGTATTTTATATTTATTAATGCTCTATCGACTGAGCTATCCGGGATTTTTCAACAAATATAAAAAATTACTGTAATTATATTTTCTACAATATTTAACTCAATAACCCCCTAGTGGCCGGAGCATGAAACTGAAACTATGGAACACCAGTTACCAGACTGAAAAACTAAAAACAAATAAACCAACTTGTGTATGTTTATGGTTACGTAATTCGATGCTAAAATGACATAACAAACTAACCTCGAAACCAGACAACACGTGAACAACTTGCGTTTTCCCTTTTTTTTTTTTACTTCTCTTTCCTTGCAAACAACCGGAAATACGTCACTTTGACTGACGTTTTGGCCTAGTTTACTAGTTTTAGCTCGAAGCTCGTGGTGTATTTGAAGCACACATCTCACAACAACTCACGGACGCCCTCGGGGCAAGGTGTGTACCGCGTACGACGCTCGGTCTTGGTCAGGGACAACAGCTCGAGGTGTCGATTTAAATCGAATTTTTACAAAAAGGAAAAAATAGAAAAAAAATAGAAAAAAGGGAAAATTTAAGTGTCACGTGCTCGTCTGTCGAAACACCTGTAATCTGGCTACAGAAAAAGGAAACGTTATGCCCGTTCCAGGTTCCACTTTAATCGCTCCGACGCCGACTTTCAAGGCCACGCAAACGGCCAAACCAGGTGAGTTGGGATGGGGAATAAGGGAGATATACGGTGGAAAGGTAAGTTTGAAATTTTGTTTGATTTTTTTAATAATGGGTTTGTCGATCGGGGATCGGGGTTTGATGTTCATCGTGTGGTGGAAACGAGGTTTTGTGGTCGTTTGATGATCCTGTGATTATTTGTATTGTTTTTTTATTTTAATTTTTTTGGGGTTTGAGGGATGGATATCGTGAGTTGGACTGTCATGTAGTTTGTATTTATTATGGTAGTGCTCTACCGAATGGGCTATCCGGGATTATATGAGAATGTAAAGAAATTATCGTATTTTTGTTTTTCAATTTTTTTGTGTTTGAGAGAAGGAAATTGTGTCACGTATTTGGTATTTATCAATGCTCTGCCGACTGAGCTATCATGATTATACGAGAATATTAAAGAATTATCATACTTTTGGTTTTAATTTTCGTGTTTTTTTTTTACGTTTTTTAAAATATTTTGACAATTTTCGACATTTCGTAATGTTTTATTTTTATTTTTATCATTTTTAACATTTTTAAGAATATTTTAAAAATAATAAAAATACATACATTTTTCATTTTTTAAAAATAATTTTAGAAAATTTGCATTTTTTATTTTTTCAAATATTTTTACATATTTTTTTAAAATTTGACCTGACATTGCATTTTTGCAAAGTTCATTCAAACAATTTTTATATACATTTTTTAATATAAAAAAACAAAACCAAAAATTTCTCCGATTTTTTTCAATCGAAAACCCGATATTAATTTTTTCCAAATTTTTTTCATCCATTTCCATAATATATATTTACTCTCAACCCATGACACATGTCCTCGATGTTTTTTATCTAAACCAAAAGCAATTTGGATTCCAACCAAAAAGCAACAAACAAAAAAAAGTAGGTAGTAAAGAAAGATAGAAAACAGGAAATGAATGAAGGGGAAAATAAAAAAAAAAAAAAAAATAATAATAAATTTATCCCAGATACAAATTACAAATACCAGACATAACTGATTCACTATCAACACCCCATTTCCTATTGGCTCCTTAAAATTAAATAAAAAAAATTCCTAAATTTCAACATTGATCACTGCAAACTTCAACTCACAAAAGAAAAAAATGAACTGAAAGGTGCAAATTTTTTTTTTATAATTTTTTTTATGGAGGAAATAGTCCAACATGTGTGTTTGCACATGTGAAGATGGTGATGAGAGATGAAAATTCTTTTCCTCATATTTTTTTTCACTTTTTTTATTTTGGTAACTTTAATATGAAAAGGGATTTTTGTTTGTAAATTTTGTTTGGTGTAAAGGGGGTGTTTCAGTGATGGCAGAAATAAAACAAACTCTTGTGCCAACAACAACCTACTTTAGAAACTTAAAATTGAAGTGAGGAAGTGAATGAGGAATTTTTATGATTAGTTTTCCAACCATTTTAGCACTTGGATGAGATAAGCTAAATATGCTGTGCATCCCATAATTTTTTTTTTATTTCTCATGTTTGGATTGTGCATGGGTTTAAATTGTCAATTAGGATTTAAGGTTTATGCTGTTATGTAATGAATTTTTTTGAATGAGTCATTTGTCTGGGTTTTTAATTGAATGGAATTAATATTGATGAAAACTCAGGATGGATTGGGTGTTAGGAGTTATTAGGTGTTTGTGAAATGAGATTATGTTTAAAGGTTAATTTTGGACTGAAGGTTAATTGGATTTTTTGAAAAATTTGAATTTGTAATTGTAAGATTTGTAAGATTAGAAATTTGCAGAAGGTGCATTCAATCTTTGTTCGATTTCCGAAATAAGATTTCCCTATTCGACAAAAAGGACGAAATCCGATTTAAGCTTTGAACAGGGAAAGTTAAGTTTATACCTAGAGGCTGACCAATTACAGTTGAGATTGTTAACGCTAAAAGCTTAAGAGTTGAGTCAGAAATACCATGTTATTCTTTTCAACCAATTTCAGAGTTTTAGCAATTGGGCAAACATGGAATAGAGGAAAGGTTTTCTGTCCACAGGTGTACAAACGTATTCATAAATCCCTAGCCCAGAGTTTTTGTGCAAGTCAAAAACTTGCATATAAATTGAATGGGTAAATTTCTGCCTTTGTCCGCACAATTGTAATGTGTCTCTTTTTATCACTGAGTACATCTAGCTCAGCACTTACATTTGTCTGTACTAAGTAGATGCATTAACAAGACAGCTTGCATCTAAGACACTGTCAACTATGTGTCAGAATACTAGGAATGAAATGTATTTTGTGATGCAAGTTAATAGATGCAAGTTGAAACACAACGTTTATCTGCATTGTGCATAGTAATAAGAATGTCATCTGTAAAGCCACATTAATTGTCTAATTGTTGTACCCTTATTCCATGCACTATAGACAGTGTGTATACAATCTTGCGAAGTAACTTTCACACTAGCAATAGACATCTACAAGTGTCTATTGTAGGTGTCTTATTGCTAATCCACATAAGTTTAAAGGAAAAGTGACTTTGAAGCAATGGACAACTGGTTTGATTTTGTTGACAATCATCCCTAAATTGACACGTGATTAATCACACGACCCAAGAAGCTAAATATAATAACCGGGCATGACTGGGAAGGAGAATGCACTTTAGTGATTAAGTCACATGGTATAGTCCATCCATTCATGGATGACTGACGGGTAATCTAATTATCCCCCAATTTGTGAGTGTTTCAGAAATGGAAGTTTTACATCTTATCTTATTTGTGTCAAATCCTCCATTTGTCCATTATTATCTTCAGAAAAGTCTGAACAACATTGATATGCCTAAACAGAACCATGTTATTCTTCATTTCATTGTTGAAATGGCATACAAAGCATTTTTAGCAACACAGCAGTTTGTTTTATCATTTTTTGAGTGCCTTTGACTGTTAAACTGAATGACTGCAATGTCGAAAATGGCATTATTAGCTTTAGCATTAGTATTGTCAACATTGCAAGTGACATACTATCAAAAGAGACTTCAAAGAATACAGACCTTTCTCCAAGAATTTTTATTTTTGTGGTTACACAGTGTCAAATCCTGACACTCGAATAAATAGTAACAACGCCAGACAACAAATAATTTGTTGATTACTCAATGTCGCAAACACGACATCAAAATGTTGTTATATAGTGTTGTGTATTTCTAGTACATCTTTGTTACTAGAGTGTCCTATAACGCACTTGAAAATAAACACACTTTCATTCAGTCTCTTCGAAATTAGTTGCCTTGTTTTATTCTCTTTCCCATTCCACATAAAGGCTTGTGACCTGATACTTATATTTGTAATCTCACCGCTAGATGGCAACCAAAAAATTCTAACTTTGTTTTGTTACCATTCAACCAAGATGTGTATCAATTCATCTATTCACAATGTCATATCCTTTACCTCTCCCTTACCACTTATCCCATCACAAAAAGATGTAACGATATTGTGACGTCATGAGACAGAATTCACACATTATTATCCGTTTGGCGTCTGAAAATGGAGTCATATCAATATGTTTACATGATGGATTTTTTTTAGGGTTATCCTGCAAAACAACAATAAACGACATACTCAACAATTGTTAAAACAAGATCTTCAAAAAATCCGGATTATTTGTGACCATGTAAACATAGTGATATGAGATTTGTACTCTAATAATTCACTAATATCTTCCACTTTAACAACTTTCACACCTGCAAAAACAATTTTTCTACCTGAAAATCTTGTTCATCATCCACCCTTACCTCATTTTCCCCTCAAACACCAACCACTCAAACAGAGATTAAAGTCCACACCAACACAAGATAAAGAAGCCAAGAGTTTAATCACCAAATTAACCTTAGTTTAACCAGAATTTCCATGCAACAAAACAAACCAAAGATGCTGAGTTTCCTCTTCCCTGTCAATGAGATTGGCTCCTCCTTATCTTTTGTTGCTGTTTTGCATTGCAGTCGAGTTTCATTCACTTCCACTGCAGCAGTCATGTGTAAACTCAGCCCCTTAAAGCTGTGTTGTGGTTTTGCATATTGTAATTTGATAAGTAGAACAAGGTTTTTTGTGTGTTGGTCATAATGATACACTCAAATATGACAAGAAATTTGTTTGTCCATTTATTGCTGGATGTATTACATAATTAGTCTAAGTACAACAGGAAGTGAAATTGATCCTTGTCATGGTTGGGTTGAGAAAAAAATTCACTTGACTTGCACTTTCCTGCCAATCAGAAACCACTGGAAGAGTGAGAAAAAGTAGGTTGACCCTACTTGTGATTGTGTAGCAGATTTTAGTTGGCTTGTAAAAAGATGTTCTGGAGGCATTGGAAGGAGATTTGCACTGGTTGATGACACAAAGCAGCCCATTATTAAATTGGTTTGGAGCCAAACTCCAATTATAGTAAACATTTGAGTCCAAAGGTTATGTTTAAAGTTGATGAACAGTTCATGTGGATTTTATGCAATGTTTTTTTATATGGTTGTTTATCCTATGATTGCTTGGTTTTGCATGGAAATGGATCTGATTCTGGGTGCATGTCGATGTCAAAATCCAACATCTTAATATGATCAAGTCGTATATTGATTTTCTTATACTGTATACTCCATTCTGAGTGACTTGAAAAAATACTGTATATGGCAATAAAATATATTTCTGTTGTTTTTAATTTTGATGAATTGAAATTGTGAGTGATACTGTCAAGTATTTTATGTTTATTAATGCGCTCTACCGACTGAGCTATCCGGGATTAAATGACAATAGACAGTTTGCGCAAATCAATGCAAACGAAAAAACGCAACGCAACTGATGGTGTATTTTTTGTAAATAAGGTCTCCAATCAATAAAATTTCGTTCGAACTTCATCTTTCGGTTTTAAACTCCTACCGAAATTTTTATTTATTGGAGACCTTATTTACACAAAATACACTATCACTTGCGTTACGTTTTTCCGTTTGCGTTGATTTGCGCAAACTGAATAATATAAATTATTACAGTCATAAATAAATATAAATTTGAAATTTAATATTTATTTTCTTACAGGGACAGTTACAGGTAGAATTATCTCCAAATGCCCTCAAGTGCCCCGTTTCTGAAACTTTCCTACCGTGCAAATTTCTTTATATGTATTCTCACTTGCACGCATATTATGCTAGGTTTATGGTTGTCAGAATTTAGGACTTCCAACACTTAACAATCATACAAAAATCCAATTCAGTATTTTCTTATTCTTTGAATTGACTTCTTCATATGTCTAAAAGTTCTTGTAGTGGAAGATTATTTCTGAGCATGCTCAGTCTCACTGCTAATTGGTTAGTTTTATTCAATGAAATTAAATGTGTGCAAGCAGTATGAGCACTTCTTAGTACATAAGACAAATTCTCATATCAGCAAAAATTAATTCCAACAAGTGCAAACCTAGCATAAAGTAGTTCATTTTGACAAATATAAAAAATGAAACCATAAGTTACGGTAGTAATCCTTTTACAGTCAAAGCTGTGAAATCTGGACACGGTTGAGCCCACTGAAATCCATCTGTTTTTGTAGTTTTTCCTTTGTTTTTGAAAAATGGGCCCAAAATTCTGCCCAATTTTCACAGCTTTCCAGATTTTACAGCATTGACTGTAAACAAATACAATACTGTAGCCTGTGTATTTTCTCCCCAAATTTTCTGACGCCCTGGCCAAACGCCCAGGTCGCCCACCCCTAGATCCAGCTCTATTTATAAACCAAGTTTACGAGAATTTTTGTGAATTAATGCTGCACAGCACCAACTCATTTGAATCCATACCACAATCATTCAAGATTTTCAGTGCATGTGCACATAAACTATTCATCACTTCCCCATTTTTTTATACTAACGAGTTTGAGCACGGAGGTTTCCAGTTAGTCATAACTTGTATGTAACTCTGATTATCTGGTTTTCTGGCTTCATTATTTTATAATTCTAGCTTTCTTACTCTATCTATTATAGCTAAAAGGATTATCAAATATTAAATAGTGAAAGATTTATAAAATGAAAACCAGAAAACCAACATTTCAGTGTTATAACAATAACTTTATAAGGAAAGCATGTGCAAACTCACTAATAAAACCAACCAGAAAAACAGAGTTCCAGGACATAACAATAACTTCATAATGGAAACCTCCATGCACAAACTCTCTGGTAAAGCTAGAAAACACAGGTTATAACTATAACTTTACAATGAAAACCTCTGCGCAGACTCACAAATGACTAACTGCAGTCAGTTCCCAGTAAGAGAGACAAAACACACCATCACTCCAAACATTCACCAGACTTT
Source organism: Geophilus flavus (assembly GCA_034695885.1). Classification (NCBI taxonomy): domain Eukaryota; kingdom Metazoa; phylum Arthropoda; class Chilopoda; order Geophilomorpha; family Geophilidae; genus Geophilus; species Geophilus flavus. Next base: position 23,247 of record JAQFZO010000300.1, read on the forward strand.
TGACAATACCAAACTATAACATTAACAAAAGCACAAATTCAAGCTGCACTACATTCCAAATAATGAATTGCAACAATCACTTTCCTCCTCCTCCACCACCAACAATCAAACAAGAAAACTCACTTTTAACAAATAAATAAACAAATAAAATAATCAAAATCCAACAAAGCAACAATAAACAATGAATTGCAACAATAACCCCCACAACAATCAAATAAGAAAACTCACTTACAATAAATAAATAAATAAATAAATTAATTAATTAATTAATTAATTAATTAATTAAAACAATCAAAACCCAACAGTAAACAATAAACAAAGCAAAATACATCATCTTTAACAGATATTTATTTCTGGATTAACCATGTCAAACCTTTCGCAAGAGCAATATTTTACAACCCATCCTCCCACAGTGCCTTGCGACAACTATGACCCTTCTGGGAACGTTTCTTCTCACAACACCACAAACAAATTAAATTTCATAAATAAATTTTCAACACTTTTTTTTTTACATAAAATTCAATGAAATATTTTCACTTGTAATTTTTTCCCGGAAATGGAATTAGAAAATGAGGTGTAGGTTGTAAGTTTGTTCATGCGATGTGTCATGCAAAGTTGACTTTAACAGTAAATGTATTTCAAGGTATTTGTAACTGGGTCAGTTGTATAAATATATTCCTAAACCATATTTCATTTTTTTATTTATTTTTCTGTGTGATGGGAGATGAAAGAACGCGTGACGATGCATTGAGTGCTTTTTACAAACTGCTGAGTGCTTTCTAATTAAATCAGACATAGAGTCAATTTTTTTTTTTAATTTTTAAAGGAAAAAAATTTTTTAAAAAAATTTGTGGAAAAAGAATTTTGTTATTGGAAGAAAGAAATTCTTTGAAGTATGTAACTGTTTTCCAATTATTAGTCTTAAATTTTTCTTTGAAAAGCTGTCAGAAAATAAACTTTGAGCAAAATAGGAAAATACCACAGCTGCCTCTTGGTTCCCATAGAGATCTTAAAGGTTGGCAGCATTCCTATTTCCATGGAAACTTCATCTTTTCTCTCTTTCTTTTTTTTTTTTTTTAGTTATTTATTGTTTTTTTAAAGTTTCACAACTGGGGAAACAGGGAAATATGGAAATTTCTCTCTTTAGGCATGAATTAGGCCTAAATTTCCAACAGAAATAACAAAAACATTAAAATTTTGATGTTTTTCCTTTTCCCTTTCTCTTTCTCTTTTTTAGATATTTATTATTTTTTAAAATTTTCCAATAGGAAAATGTGGAATTTTTTTAATTAGGACTAACTATACGCTCACATAGACCTAAACTACGCTTAAATAAGCTTAAACTTCACTTACACAAACCTGAACTATGCTTAAATAGGCCTAAACTACACTTAAATAAGCTCAATCTATGCTTAATGGACTTAAGTAGGCTTTGACTATACTTTAATAGACTTAAATAAGCTTAAACAAAGCCTAAAGTATGCTTACATAGGCCTAATTCCCAACAAAAATGTATTTTGTTGCATTTTTTACAGTTGAATTATGGGATTTTTTTCGTCATGGTGTCTGATCATAGTTGATTTTATGTACAAATTTGGTTTACTGTTTATAAACAACCATAGAATCAATACAATCTAGACTGGATTTGCCCAAAAAAGGCAATTAGGCTTACTTTTTTTTTGGTGCAGCATTTTGCAGTAAAAATAAACATGTTTGAGTTGAGCATGAATAAAACATTATTATGGATTGTTTACACTTTGTCCTCCATTTTTTCTTTTTTGTTGATAAATAAAATTAGATTTGTGTTGTTATTTGATAGGCTACTGAGCATTTTGTCTATTTATGGGTGCAACATTCCAAATTTGGACAAGATGCATTTTTAGAAACTGCAGATGGGAGGAAATATTGGGCCTTCCTTGTGTTTAAAAATTGGGCTTTTACCTTGATTTTTTTTAACTCTCTGGTTCTGTTTGGGGATTGAGATGTTTTGTGATGAGCTAATGTTGTTTGTGATGAGGAATAAGTTGGAGGTTGAAATAGTGTGTAATGGAATGGAAAATGGGTTGGTATTTTTAGATGAGTTATATTGGTGTGATTGTGCTTTGAGGGATGATTTTTTTCCATTTTTTTTTAATAATGAGGAAATTTGGGGTTAAAGATGAGGTTCAATTTGAAATTTGTATTGTTGTGTGGTGCTACAATGAAGCTGTGTATTGTGGGATTAAAATTTTCAAAAATGCAGACAATGGTTTGTTACATGCAAAAAATCATTGTTATTGTACTTCAACAATACAAAAAAGTTTTGGGTGGCAAGATGAATTGTTTATACTGGTGCAATGAAGCAATGTATTGTGGGAATTAAATTTTAAACAATGCTAAAAAATGGTTTGTTATAAGCAGATAAATGAAAAACTGCATGTTTTCATGATGCAAGAATGACAAAATGCATTGTCAGGCAGTTGTTATCATAATAAATCTTTTTTTTCACTTCAACAATGTAAAAAATGGGTTGGTGGAAAAATGTGTTGTTTATACTGTAACAAAGTATTATGGGATTGATATTTGTCAACAATGTTTAGAAAAATGGTATCTTTAAGCTTTCAGCAGACAAATAAAAAATTGAGTTGTTGAGGCTTTAGATAAGTAAAATACATGATTTTTTTTGATCTATCAATCAAACTTAGAACTTTCTTGCATTTTCTGAATGACCTAATCAATCACCAAGTGACAAAACAAGGAACTAACTCTTTATATTTTTTTAAATTTTAAGGAGTGTGGTCTCCTGGCCAAACATCAACAACACCATGCCTAACCGAAGAAAAACCAACCAAATCAGAAGAAATCCAACGGTCATCCAGCAATGATAAAATAGCTCCGGTTTGGCAACCTCATGGCCATGGATCGAATGAAAAACAGTTTCGACCCGTTAAAATGGACTCGATCGCTTGCATCAGAGAAACGAAGACACAAGTAAGTTCGAAAGACAATCAAGATTCCAGATTTGTAAATCCATAGTCAAAGTACCCAAATGGAAGCCGCACAGTAGTAAAAAGACATTAGAATAAACAGACAGACAGATATAAGGTTTATAAGGTCACCAGCGGCTACTCTGGTCATTTGCGAGCCGAAAGATGAATGAATTACAGTAGTTCGCAAGTAGCAAGATGCAGCGCAATTGATTTGCGCCCCCTAGTGGTAGAATTGCAAAGGGCGTGGCAACTCCATGGCAAGGTAACTAGAAACTCCATGGTATTTGTTGAGTGCATGCTCAGTGCCGAGACTTGGAATGAGATTTTACGAGATAACGCCATATTTGCCTCAGTTCAAATGCAAAACAAATGTTGACGGATGAGTTTTCAGGAAATTTGTCAATGAGATTTTAAGACTTTAAAAGATTTTTAGGATTTTGCGGTTAAAGATTTGGGATTTTTATGGGATTTTTTTGGAGCTCGTCGACAAGTTTTCCATGAATGCCGGAGTACCTTTGGAGTTGCCACACATATTCGTTACATCACTATAGAAACAGAATGTTTACGTGGAAGTGGTTAAGCTTGATCGATTTTCCGTGCACAAAGGATTAAGGAAAATAACATCTGCACAAAATCCTTCCGTAAACCCATTGAAAAGTTGCTTCAAATTTTTATTGCATTCAAAAACGTAGAATTATTCCCTCATAACCAACAGAGGCTTATCTTAGTGACAATTTGAAACTATAGGCTCATTATCTGACTTAAAGTTTGTAGCAATGCAGAGCAGATGGTGCATTTTACTAGTGGTTTTTCGAAAACATGGAATACTACCGCACATGCACTGTATTTGCAGTTCCCAATGAAAGAGAATTGGTCACTTATAATGCAGTTTCTTGGCCAATTTGCAGATTATTTGCAGAATGACTTAAGAAAATGACCCTTCAGAAATCTAATTTTTAACAGATTATCAGCAGATAAATTGACCCAATTTCCTGGGTTGCAACCGAAAGACAACACATGTCATACGCAAGAATCAAGCAGTATGGTTTAAATAATCAGGAATAAGATGATTGTCATCTGTGTGGCATACTGGAGGAGTTCCGATTAGCCATTGCTTACCTCCTATGGCATCATCCTTGCATTTTATGATTGCATATTACCCAAATTGCATCTTCCAGTAGCAGCAATCAAAATGAATGCAAGGTCGAAGCATGCATCTAATTTATTGAGTGCTAGATAAACATCAATCTTCAGTTATGTAGCTTCAAAATGATATCCACTAGAAGTTCAAGTACTTTTTATATCTCCAAAGGTTTAGTAACGTTTTAATTTATAAAATTCAAATAATTCCGCTGGCCGATGCAGGCTTTAGTTAGTTTTACCAACTCCAAACAATATAAATGCAAGCATGAGCATGCACTTGCGCAGGACTATTTTTGACGCTTAATTTTGGTGCTATTTCCACAAAATCAAAACGGCTTTACAAATCTGAAAATCCTTCTCCTGACATCACCGGTGCTAGTACCAGTGACCTCTAGTGACAAAACCTAAAAACTAATTTCCAAAATTTGTCAATTCCAAATCTAGACGACGATAAACAAAGTGACCACACCTCCGTCTACTCCATCTTCGGTCGTTACTACACCAAGAACACCTCCATCAGCTCCTCCGATGGCTCCCCCGAGCTTACAAAGGGTCGGCGCGACCCACCAGGTGGCGAAGACATACGAGTACCCTCCCCCCTCGGCCTCGACTAAACCCCAACCCCCCGCCCCTTTGAGAGGCAGCAGCAGCGGTCAGGTGATGACGAGTGTGGCATCACAACTCAGTCCCACTTTCACTCGAATCACCAGTGAAACCAATCACCTGCCGAGATCACAGTCGCCAACCATAACACTCTTACAAGCAGCAAGAGGTGAATTTTCATTTCGAACAATTTACACTTTTATTTTTTCAGAGTAAAAAAAACGAGTGAATTTCGACATTACAGTGAAATTTACTCGGTTTTTTTATTTTTTTGTTTCTTTTTGATGTTTTAAGGGGATAGAAATGGCACTTCCGGTTTGGTTATGGGTTTGGGATTTTGTGGAAGGTGAGTTATGGATGTGTGGTTGTGGTTTTATGAAATTTTAGGGGTGTGCTATAACCGGAAGTGCTTTTTTTGAGGGGTTGAATTCGAATAAAGCAGGAAAATAATAAGTTAGGAAACTGTGTGTTTTCTCGTATGAGATTTTTTTTAATGAAATATTATAAAATTATAGTAGAGGTTTTGCGCCACCAACAAAAACGTGACAACGTATCGACGTACAAACGTGTCAAAATGATTCACATTGGTCGA
>JAQFZO010000301.1:0-28540 GCA_034695885.1 Geophilus flavus
ACTTCCGGAAAATTTTCAAAAATTACCGCTTCTCCTTCCCTCTCCCTGGAAAAATTCCTGGATCCACCAATGCTTTTTTGGAATATTTTGTGAAACATAGAATCATCTAATCATTTTTCGCTAATCAAATAATCAGAATAATCACTAATCATTTTTTTATGAAATTGGGCCCTGGAGAGGGGAAGGGGCGCTTAGTACAGCATGACTGCCACTACTGGTGCCCAAAGTTATCTGCACTTATCATATGATAAGGCCATGTGATAAGGTCAAGTGTTTGAGACTTAGCAATTATACAGATTAAAGAAAAAAAAACTTTTTGATGCATTACAGAGGGTGATAACCAAAATTTTGGTACATTTTTGACCTTTTTGCACACTACCATACTTTTATCGCTTGACAATACAACGCAGTCTCTCCGTTTTATCCCTGGAATCCCTGAAGTGGAATCCTTAAAATTAATAGTAATTTAATCCCACGGATATCCACTAAGCATTTCCTGGTATTTCACAACACAACACAACCATACAAGCATCAAAATCCCAAAACAGGAACTGGGCAAAGCCAGTAAATGCATCATCTGAAAATTTGATATCCCAAACATAACACTACCATTGAAACTGTAATAAACTGCAGAAATAAATCAAACTGGAGGTTTCAACACAAAATATAAATCAACCTTTAAATTTTAACTGGTTATTTGCAGGTGATAAAAACAGATAAATAAGAAAAAAAATCTTAAGCCTGAATCCCCATTTGGTTTGATCTATTACAGCTTGTTTTATGGCTATGCATTTGTCATCATTCCATAAGAAAAAGAAGAAAAATAGAAGGAAAAATGCATTTTTGCCTTAAATTTTTCATCCAAAAGTTTGATCAAACTCAATAAAGAGATGAAAAGTTGAATTTTTGATGCATTATCCATAATGCAAAGTAGATTGGATATTGAAATTGACCATTGATGAGTTTCCAATGCACCTTCTGGTCTTAACAGATTTTAGATTCCCATCAACTTCACATCAGCAACTCCATTCATTTACATTTGAAAACAAAATGGCCAACAGTTCAGTGCCTTTTTGATATTCATTGTTTGATGGCACATCATTTTTCAAGTTTCTACAACTTCCATTTTGATGAGTAAAAGTGTGCTGGGAGGATTATTGATTGATTGATTGTGAGCTGACAAAAATTTTTACCAGTTTGACACAGAATGAAGATTGAATGGTCAGTTTTTTCTTTTTGGTGTCATGTGGCAGGAAATGATTGAAGGGATATAAAAAGTCATGTAATCTATTATCTTGGATTTATATTTCCATCAGGTTTACATTTTTTTATAATTTAAAGAAGGGTTTATACGAAGTACTACAGTCCGTTTTAAAAGTTTGCAATATCCCAGACCCAAACTAAGAATAGTTATCTAAATAAATATTTTTTTCTATTCATGAAACCCTATTTAGATAGTTTTTATTGTAAATGTAAATGTTTTGGACGTTAGAGAGTTTGCGCAAAATTGAGAATTATAGTTATATTTATAAATTATAATTATACGTTAAAACTCTCTGGTCTTAAAACTTCGATTACTGCACAAAAGTAGTTTGTTTTAACACTTATTAATTGATTTTAGTATTTTCATAACTAATTAAATGTAGATGTCTCTTGGCACCTAGTAATGGGACATTCTTAGTGGGGACTACAAGTATGACTACCAACAAATACGCAGTCGATGACCTAGAACTTTTGTGGGCAATGGTGTAGAACAACCAGAAAAGAAGGAATGGTCTGTTCACTCCCCTCAAAAAAATATTTAATGACACCTGCCCCCACCAGAGGTGCGCTGTAATCTCATTCAGTGCCATTTTCACTACTGCCAACATGTGCTACTCACAATTAGATGACCCTGAATCAAGTGAAATTTCTTTTACAATACAAAATTAACAAAACTGCTGCTATCCCTTACAAAAATAATTGATTCATTTTTCAGTCATTTTTTAATAGTTTGGTTCTTTTTTAGTAACAAGTTGCTCACATTAATATTTTATATTGTTTTTATTCATGTATTATATACTTTTAGTCACTTTTTGATGTTTTTTAAGATAATTTTCCTCAGTTTAAGAGCAAAAGTGATGAAATGACCAAACTAAAAGACCAAAATATGATCAAAATTTTTTTATACGGGATTGAGATTGACTATTTTTTGATAATTAATTTTGTAAAAACAATAATATTGACACTGAAAGCTACAGTTTCCATTAACCGATTTTTCAAGGTTAATAGAGACGACTTTAATGTTCTCATGGTTTAAATCTTTCTCTTGGAATCTCCACTGATAATTTCCAGTGTTGTTATTTAATAAACCCCTCAACAAAACAAATTCATCACTTTCCAACAATACATTTCCAAAACCCAATTCTAATCTCATTAACAATCACAAACATAATTCCACAAACTTTAAAAAGATGAATAAAATCCCTTCAGGCTTAACAAACACAAAATGAAAAATGTAAATTATTCTTTCCTGATTTATTATCACAGCAATATTTTTAATTCCAATTTAATTTAACTTCAACCAAATGACAATTCATTACAAATTGAAAAATTAAAAAAAAAATAAACACAAAACAAAAGAAAGCAAAAAAAAATCGTAAAAAGAAAAAGGAAAATCCAATTTGGTGTAGATTCATGTTTGGCTGCAAGGCACTTTAACTTTAATGAGCAAACTTTGTTCTCAACTTTTAGTGAAAAGAATATTCCAGTAGAATGCCTCAATGAGATGATGCGAGCTAAAGACTTTAAACGGCCTAATTAATTGGATTATTTTTCATATTTGCTTAAATCTCAAACTTTAAGAAAAGGAATTTTTTTTTCTCTCTTCGCAGACCCTAAGATTTTTGCATCCTATTGTTTATTCACCTGTGTTAATAGCGTGAAATTCGAGATGAGCTGGAAAATTCTCATTAGCAGTAATTGCATGCAACTAATTAGGCTTAATCTACGTCATCTGAGCTCATTAAATGACAGCTTCTGTCGTCTTCAATTTACGACCGACCCGCGTCTTAGGTTTCACAATAGAAAACTCTTTTAATTATGCACACACCAGATCTTTTGTGGTCGAATATTTTAAGTGAATCCTGAGTATGGATAAAAATTTTTTTTTGTAAGCGAAAACAATTTTTTTTTTGGTGATATTAATAAATTAAAAATTAAATTAGGCCTATGTCATTCTCTTGGGAAATTAATTCTTTTTTTTATTCTATGTGGTGTGGTTTAAGGAAGTTTTTCGAGTTTTTGGGTGTGTATGCTACACACAACACTGAAAAAACTAAAAGGTATAAAATAATATTAGTTTGTTCTTATTTGAATACGAATTAAGGTATTTATTAACACCTTTGAGGTATTACCACAAGAAGTTATTCTGTGGATAGCTTAAGATGTTGACACCTCAATGGTTTAGAAAGATTACCTAAGGGTATAATAAAGACAGGTAAAAGTTAATACCTCCGATTGTATAATTGAACCAGGTATACATTACCGGAATACTTTTAATGGTATAATTGAGACAGGTATAAATAAATCTAAGGTCCGGCCAAACGGAGGCGTATGTTCAGGTGTAGGCGTGTGCTTCAGCAAATACGCACCAAAATTAAGCGCCAAACATAGTTCCGGCGCAGATGCATGCTTGTGTTTGAGCTTGCTTGTATTTGTTGTTGAGGAAAAAACCACCAAATTTTCATAAATGACAACAAAAACACACAAAATTCGTCAAATTTCACAAATAAAAATACAAAAACCACTTCTGCCACCTCTAAAACACCAAAAAACAGAACGACGGCATGTGTTGGGTAGAACTAAAAACGTCGGGTACCACTAAACCGAGAAATAGGCATTCAGTACAAAGCCAGCGGATTTATTTAATTTTTACTCCTACAAATTAAGATGTTACTTACTGTTAAAAAAAGTACATGAACTTCAAATTTACATTGCTTTGAAACTTTGTTAAGGGAGATTGAAGTAAAAAAAAAACGCTCAATTCGTTCGATGTTTGCCTCGAAAGATAGATCGAGCGACCTTGCATCCATCTTGGTTGCCGATACTGCGCATGTGTACGCGCATAAAACCAAAATCGGTTGTGTCGCCAAACAACCCGATCTACACCTGAAATGTCACGCAGAAAGTTTGGCGCTTAATTTGTCACACTTTTATTTTTAGTTACAAACGAACATTTCAAATTATGAATGTCTTTGATGTGTTTTACATGTTCCTCGTGCTTTGCACTAACAACTCTCAGTATTTTTTTCCCATGACTCAAAAACTTTTTGCACCATATCAACAAGACTCTTATTCCACTCCTCTACTAGAACTTTCCAAAGTCCTGCCACCATAGTTGCTCACCTCTTCCATTACTTGCTGTTTCAAATAGCCAAAGCCAAAAAATTGTGTATTAGAATATCATCAAAATAAAACTACTGTCTAAAATGGCATCCCAGTTGAGAGGATGCTGGGTTTGTGTGCACTCGAAATTGATTTACTCGCAGTGATTTAAAAAGAAACCCATCGCTTTAGTGATTTCTTTTATACCCGGAGCCAGACTCTTCATGCATTTTGGCATTGGCTAAAACCCAGAGAGGGGTATCTGTGACCAATTGAGACCCGCAACCGAATGATGCACCATCTCATGCTTGCCTCGAGCCTTCTTGAGGGCTAGCAACGGGAAAAAGTGCCTCATGGGCCCCCATGTCAAGCGCAGTATTCAAAACTGGAGTGATATGAGACAGAGGTCACAACTTGTGCAGTCAAATGGCGTGAGAGAAGTCAACACTTGTCGCAGGTGTTTTTCCTGTGTTTCTCGAAACGTGATTAAAAGATTTGTTTTTATATATTGGGAATTGAAATTTTTGTTAGTTTTGATGTTTGTCTTTGTCCAGGCCCAAAATGGCCTTAGCTCCCGCTAAGGGCCTTAAAACTTTATTAAGTTTATTAGTTTATTTATTAATTTATTAATTTATTATTCATTTATCTTTCTTAAAATGTCATTCCGGCATGTGGTTTAAAGTTAATCAACTCGTTTTTATTGTATTTCTTCATTTTTCACCTTGACTATTGTGTTTTCATCGTGTTATTTCATTGTAAAGAGCTGGTTAACGCGACATGTTTAATTGGTATTATGCGAGTTTAAAGGTGAATTGTATTGGTAAATTGGATTAGGGGGTTGTCTTGTGTAATTATGAGGTGAATGTCAGTGTAATTGGTTGACGTTTTCGTGTATTCCCATTGCGGATTTATCAATAATTGATTGTTTCGTTGATTGTTGGATGTTTAAAAGGAAGGTTGGGTATAGTGATGCGATGTAGTCAAGGGAGATGTATGTAGATGCGGAGGTTTTGGTTGCAGTCGCAGGGTTTGAGGTACAGTATTTACTTGTAGTAAAAGTCAAACGTTGAATTATGGATGAGTTCGTTGAATCGTAATTGATAATAGGGTTTAAAATAATTATCGGAAAGATCCAATGTAATTAGATCGAGGCGTTTGATGTTCACTAGTGAGGAATTAGATTGTGATTTTTTTTACTGGGTGTATTGGATGTAGATTTAGTGATTCGTTGTATGAGGTATCTTTGATTTAGTGAGATTTATCTCTGATTTATCTTGATTTACTGCAATTTACACTTGATTTACTGTGATTTACACTTGATTTACTGTGATTTGCACATGATTTACAGTAACTTACACTTGATTTACTGTGATTTGCACAAGATTTACAGCAATTTACACTTGATTTGCCCCTGATTTAGTCATTGACATCTAATTTACCCCGATTTACTTCCGATTTACTGTGATTTACATCTGATTTACCCCTGATTTACTGTGATTTACTTTTTGATTTAATGTAATATTCCATGATTTTTGTTTATAACTTTATTAATACCAGTAAATTGTTATAAATCAAGTAAATCATAAATACAGTGTAAATACAGAAATCAGAACAATTCAAAAACATTTATTAATTTAACTGATATCATGATTTACACTGATGATTTATTGATTTACCTTTAATTTACTTACAAAATACTACTAAACTAAATCACCCTTAACTCTTGATTTACAAAATCATCAAATCAACCCCCAAATAAATCAAAAACAAACCCTTTAAAACTCCCACATCCAACTTGAAAATTATTACATCAAATTCCAGAACTCAATTGAATTCCATCTCTTCCCTCCTTCCAACCTCCTGCACAAACCCGACACAACCAACATTCACTCTCTGTAATACTCTCAAACAAAATCCCCCATCACCAACAATTCATCACACTAATTCATCACATGACCACCAAACAAGCTTACCTCATAATCCAATATAAACCACACCACCTATATGTATCTTCAAACTTTAAACAGGATTAAAAGCAACTAATAAGCTTTTCTCCTTCCTAGCAATGTGTATAGACAAAATTCAAATCTCCCATCTCCAGTCTAGTTTGTTCTGATTTTATTAATACTTAACTCAATAGAAACCACAAATGTTTGATGGGTTCTTCAAAGAGTAATGCAGACTCATTTGTATGCATCATCTGCATGCTCTTATTACTACTTAATGGTTTCAAGTAAATGTCACTTTCCTAGATCTTATCTGCATTTGGTTGTCTCAATCAACTAGACATAAAGGTTAGTATTCGCGGTTTTTCTTTCTAAAATTAAAGAAAACATAAATAATAAAGTGATAAATTTAATTGAAAAGTGTTCCGTTTACAGCAGGTAAATTTATTGTAAATATAGACTTTACCAAAGTTGGTAAAGTTAAATTTACAATCAGTAAATTAACAAATTTACAATAGATTTATTTACTTTTAACTCATGAAAAGCACTTATTATTTCCAGTGCAGTTTGCATCTAAAATTGTCTGTACTGTGAATATAAGTTAGGTTAAGTTACAATCCGCGGCAAAATGATAGGTTTAATATTAATTTTGAATTATTTTTAAAACTATGAGAATTATTGCAATAAAACCTTCACTACGATAATCAGGACGGTACCGTAAATAATGGCTACACTTAAGTTTTTAGGTTGCCTGCAACAGACCAAAATAAAAAAAGAGTGAAATCTAGGTGCGACAAAATGATAGGTTCAGGGAGAAAACATAAACAAACACTTTGAAACTGAAGTTATATAACAAATTCCTTTACTACCTTGCTTCATAATATATCAATACATCGTCATCCACTGATTGTTTTGCGTTTAAATGATTGTTTTAGCAATGGTGATTTGGCTTGCATCTATGGGATTTTTGTGATTTTCTTCTTTGCGAAGATACCTGTTGTGCAAAGGAAAGGTGAAGTTATGTATGAACTTAAGAGTCTAGATGAGAATGAAACAATGACGAGGCACATAAATCAATTAAGACCACGTGCTGCAAAGCGTTTGTCTACTGTCAGGGTTCATGTTGCTTTGGTACCTGCATTTTTTGGCCTTTAAAGCAGTGAATGTACGGTTCAACATGTCCTGAAAGGTTTCTGTAACATTAAAACACAGTGAGTAACGTAATGTGTGGTCTGAACAGAACACCATGTAGGTGAGGTTAGGTGGGTTGTGTTAGGTTTCTTCTAGAGGAAAAATATCCTTCTGTAACTTTGTGACTCCGTTGCAGATGTTATCTAAAAGAATCTAGTAAATCAACTTCAACTTTGACACCGATACCGACGGAGTCTGGTCTCTTACTCAAGGCTTCTCGTTAGTCCGCAAAGTATCCCGTTGAATCCATTAAATCCAATATCTCAAACTCTGGCCTTGTTCATCCGCCGTGACCACCCCAGACCCACATGCGTTCCACAAACGGTAGAGATATGTTGCTGTGACGCATAACGATGTTTTCTAGAAGATTATTTGCCTCGTTAAAGTTCTAAAAGTGGAACATTTCAAGGAAATTCAAAATGGCAGCCTCCTAATGAAGCTGCGGGTTTCGATTTTTTCGACCAAAAATCTCACGTTTCGTTCTTTGGACGTAAAAGGACGGCTAAAGTGTTCCGACTTACATCCCGATTACATCCGAATTTCGACATTAGTTAACCCTTTTTACGTTCTTGGGTCGTCCAAAGGATTAATCCCAATTATATCTGAAGTAGTCCACTGGACACCAAAGGAACAAACCATTTTTTCAATGCTATTGTCCACATTATGTTCCCCTGACGTACTGTACGTGGGACGTACCCCTTTTGACTGCCCTTACCCAAATTAAGTCCTCCCGACTTGTTTAAACAAGAATACAAAAGTTGGATGACAAATGAAGTTAAGTGCCTTTTAGAGTCGGGCAACGACAACATACAGTACAGTAAAACAAACATCGAACATTCACTATCTTTAATTCATTATCCAATCACTTAAAAAGAGTGAGGTTACACAAAGACGTTAGGTCAAATTAAAAGTAAATTGGAATTATTGAAGCTGATAGATGAACAAAAAACACTTACAGGAAAAATACAAATACGAAAGATCAGGAAAACATACAATCTTTAAAACTGTTTTTCCCAAGAAGTTAATAATGGTTGATTTTTTTTCTTGACATAGATAAATTACATTGTTAAGTAATTCATAATCATACTGATTCATCTTCAATTGTTATACATATGTGTAACAAAGAAATGCACATGCTAAGTGCACATGACAATTAAGGAATAGAAAAAACCCATTTCATCACCTTTAGAATTTCATATTAATTTTTGTATTTACTTTTCATTACATTTCATTACATTATAATTAAATATTCCAAATTGATTTCTATCATTAAATATTTATCAATCAATAATTGATTTGATAGATGCAATCTGTTAATCAAAAGGATTACACATGATTATTTCATCATCATCAAATTTTACAAATCAAACATGATTGCATATTATCATCAATTCAGTCATCTGTCAATCCCAACAACAAACTCTGAACAAACATAATCGATAAACCAGATAAAACCCAACAATGGTTGAATTTTCTAACAATTTTAGAACCTTGATCATCAGAAGTTGCGTTCATTCTAGCAGCTAAAAGCTGCTTTCATGAAAACTAAGTTTATTTTTACGTCACGATCACGTTTTTTATGTTATCAAAAGTAAAAACCGAGGCATAAAAGCCTCTTTTGCAAAAACTAGGAATACGTACACTATATTCAGAGTTTTGCATGGTTTATTTTTTCAAAACAATTCAGTTTGAGTAAAGCGCCATCTAGTGACAAAGTTTTGGTGGGATCGGTGGGGTATCTTTATAGGCATCACTCATGAAGGTGCGATTTCATGTGCGCGACTTCGCACCTAAAACCGAGCGAGATCGCTCGCTTTTAGGTCATGTAACCAGCAGCAGCCAATCAATGGCCTTCAAGACTGGCTCTACAATAGCGATTGTTCACAATCGCTCGCTTTTAGGCACGAAGTCGCACACATGAAATCGCACCTTGACTCTACCTGCTTAAAATGGCTGGTTATTTCCTTACCTTTCCTTCCACTACCATAAAGCAGGTATCTGCAGTGTTGGCTTCGCTAACGCTTAATTCAGCACGCTAGATTAGCCACCCATTACTGGTGGTCAAACATAACATACTAAAACTAGACGTAATTTTTTTTATCATGTCAGACATACTAAAACGACAGTCGTCATGCCAAATACCATGTCCAAATGTCATTTTTCCATTTCTCCATTGACAAAGAATGTTAGCGGAAATACAGCAAAAAAACCGCTACTTTTCTTAAAGATTAGCGTTAGTTTTAGCGGTTTGGCCAACAGATACCGCTAAATAGCGCTAGTGTTAGCAGACGATGAAAATTGTTAGCGAAGCCAACACTGGGTATACGTAAAATATATTTTGGATATATAAATATAATTTGAATATATACAGAATCTATCTCCACGTGCATCAACAGTCTATGAATCAACAATTTCCCATATAAAACCCATTCTTCAAATGCAACAATCCAATTGCATTTTTAAACACCATTATTTAAAGCAAACAACAATTGCTTCCACTGTTTTCATTGTTACAAGCTTTTCAATCCAAACACTGACGTTTACAACATCAAACTTCACAATAAAATTCTCCGTTATCAAACCTCTTAGAAAACTTTTTATCTCTGCGTGATCCCATTGCATTTTGGGAAATCAGCGAAAGTTGTGAGTCGTGTTTACTCATCTACACCAACCTCAATGTTGACAAATGAAAGAAAAAGAGGTTTGTGGACCCGAATACCGTAGTTACGATATTAAATTTTTGATTCGCGTCGAACTCGCCTCCGAGGAGTCGCTGTGTTCCATTAGGCGTGAAACAAAAGCAATAAGCGAGAGCGCCTTTGATTTTTATACAGCCTACTGGAGCCGTGTAACAGAGAACAAATTCCCATAACACGTGATAAGTTTGGGATCAACATTTTCCAACAGGAAATAGAGGTGATGCCCTAGAGCAAACACTGAGGACATGATGGTCAAGTTGTACTCTATGTATTATTAAATGGGTTTTTTTTCCTAGGGGTTTTTTGGGGGGGTTATTAATAAGGAAATGAAATTTTGTTGGTTTTTATAAAATAAAATAAAATCAGTTATCAATGTTGAAGGTAAATTGTTGTTGTGTGGAGGGCAAGAATGAGGGAAGTTTTTAATGATGTATGTGAGGGTTGGGGAATGTAATTATTTTTTTTAAATACACAATTAATTATTTAATTAATGTTCAAGAATAAAATCATTTCCTTTTCAAAACTAACTATATTGTTTAAAGAAAATGATTTCATTGTAGTGAAATTGTTTAAAAAAATTAAAAAATCGGTTTTATTGTTGAAGAATATTGAAAAATTGATCTCATTGTTGAATATTATTGAAAAATTGAGTTCGTTGTTGTGAAATTGTAAATAAAATTTTAAAGATTCATTTCATTGTTGAATATTATTCAAAAAATTTAAAAATTGATTTTATTGTTGAATAATATTGATAAATTGATTTCATTGTTAGAAAATTGTTGAAAATATTGAAAATATAAGTTCATTGTTGAATATTGTTGAAAAATTAATTTCATTGTTATGAAATTGCTGAAATTATTGAAAAAACGATTTCATTGTTAAATATTGTTGAAAAAATGATATCATTGTTGAAGAATGTTTTGCAACAATTCCAATCTTAAACCTTATAAACATTGTTTGAAAAATCATCACATTCTTAAACTTTTTTAAAACTATTTTACAATTATCTTCAACATTATTAAACAACGTCAACAATCATTCAGTCCCATTGTTGAATAATATTGAAAAATTGATCTTTGTTGAATCGACTAACAACAAAAAGCTGAGTAGGGGGTACCCCATTTGGGTACCCAAATGGGGTAGTTTTTCCAATTTTCGCCGCTAGGGCGCCCCTGACTGTATCAAGCGATCATCAAAGTAACATTCCTTACATCTTGGGGGGGATGTTTATATAAGGAGCGAAACCCCTCACATATTGTTGAAAAAATTGAAAACTTGATCTCATTGTTGAATATTGTTGAAAAAATTGAAAAACTATTTTCATTCAGAAATATTGTTTTTGCAACAATTCCATTTTAAAGCTTATGAACATTGTTTAAAAAAATCATCACTTTCTTAAACTTTATTTAAAACTTTACTTTACAACACTCATAATCATCTTCAACATTATTAAACAACACCACCAACAATCACCCTTCCCATCAACCCCAACACCCAAACAACAAACCAATCCCATCACCAAAAAATACAACAATAACCCCAACTCCCAACAATATATCAAACAAAACCCAACAAACCCCTCAACTTTATCCTCCCAACCCAATCAAACCTATCCAACTTTAAAAAACCACCCCAATGCAACAATTCACCTTCAAATAATGCAAAACAGCCAAAGTTAAGCGAAGTATAAAACATAAATCCCTACTTCAACCATTACCACATCTGAGGGCGCCACCATAACTAAAAAAAAACCTTCACTTCCAACTTCCAAATCTTCCCATCCAAAATCACAACCAAAACCTTAAAGCCAACAATTTAACTAAAAAAGAAAAAAAAATCCTAATTTTCACTCTCCATCTCTCCACATCCACAAGATCAATACCTCAGCCTCATTTGTTCCCTTGTTGTGTTTTTGGCAAGTTTTTACAGTGTTTGGATTTTGGAATTCCATTCATTTTTTCTATTTTTTTATTCTTCAAGTAAAAGTTTGATAAGTAGCAGGCTTCAGTTGAAGATCCCCTATTTATTTTGGGCAAGGATTTTCTCTAAATTTCAACATTGCCATAATGGGCAATTTTTTATTTTTCTCTTTTATTTTTTTGACAAATGGCAGTCAATGAAATTGAAGATTTAGCTGCCAAAAATCAAAGCTTTTTCTCTCATCTCCAATTTGTCTACGTGCTCTGTGACAAAAAGCCAAGTTAGGAGCAAAAGGAAGTGACTCATGTTAGTCCTATGGTGTGTCTGACTGATGTTTGTGTCACATCTTTGCCGCTTGAGGGCGTTTGCCAATTTTTTTCTGCAGTATACTGTAGTCTATACCACATTTCAAACATTCCAAATTGGAAGATAGGATTGATTTTTTAGTCTATGGTATAGTAGAAAGAACGGTAGGGAAGTGTTATGTTCTTTCCTTGTGTGAACATAAACAAATTAATAGGCTTCCCTGCTATGGTGTTGAGCAGGAAAGCTCAAATCCACACGACTCGACACACAGAATACTAGTAAATTCGTGTTTATTCTGACACGCTTTAGATTGATCAAAGGAATAAATCACAACTTAATTCAGGTTCTCCGTGCAAAACACACGGAGTTAAAACAACTTTATTTAGGGTTACTTCAAATCCAATATTGTTTCCGTGCAGGACGGAAAATGGCTGGTTGTTTCCTTACCTTTCTTTCTACTACCTTGTGGTTAGGACTAATTTGTGAGATGGGTAGTTGAGCTTTAAAGTTTGGTTTTCTGTTTATGATTGATTTTAGTTGTGGTGGTTATTTATGGCTTACTGTGTGGGTTTATTTCTTATTTAGTTTATGGGTTTTGATCACTCAGTGATGATCTGTTCAATTACCGAACAGGAATCAAGAGTTTTGTTGACTTTCTTGTCTGCGATACAGGATTTGTGTGGGTATAAAGACTTGAAAAGTCAATATTTTTGTGCAGTATGTTTTGTGGGAATTGATTTATTTCTAGTATATGTACTGTATTACTTTAGTTCCTTATTTTAAATGAAGAGGGCCCTTGTGACACAAGATGGTGGCCATTAACTTGAGTTTAGAAGGAGATTTGTCTCATTTTCCTATGTGAATTTAAACCAATATGGTTTGTGAAATGGCTACTATGTAGTATAGTAAATAAGAAAGAAAGTCAATCAATAATTCACAACTGATTGATGTGTATAATTTTAAGGTAATAAGCTATGTCTGTGGTGTTAGACAGATTTAATATACTAACGGTCTGGAAGATTTTCTCCAGAGGGAAAATCTTTCCGGAACTTTGAGACTCCACTGCAATTGTTTTCTAGAAGATTAATGGTTCCTTCAAAATTACTGTCACAAATGAAACTTTTCGCCAGGAATGCCAAATTAATGGTTTCACTCAATGAAGGCAAAATGTTTTTAACAAGGTTAAAACAATTTAAAATATAAATGATTTTATTCGGGTTCCATGGCCAAATTTTACCTTTTATTGAACATCCGAAGCAATGCTCGATTATTCACTTATTTGTTTCATGTGACCAATCTGCACATGCGCAGCAGGAGATTTTTAAAAGTTTGATTTTTTAAAACTAGCCTCATTTACATGGTATAGATTTTTTGAATCTGAATCTAGAAAATCCGGATTATTTGTGCCCTAGCGTTAGCTATAACGTGAAATAGGATTAAAAGATTAATATTTCTACAGATGTCATTTACCTTTGATGTTCAAAAACAAAGGAAAAAGCTGTTGAGATTGGCCCAGGGAAAAAGCAGGCAATTGTAGAGACACCTAATGGGCATTTTGAAAAAGTCCAATGGCTAATGCCGTGCGATGTATCGAAGTTTCGATTTAACATCGATGTTCGTCAAGATTTTGAGAGATTTTGTGAGATTTTGTAAAGATTGTGAATAATTTTTGGGATTTTTAAGCATTTCTGTGATTTTGGAAGATTTTAGATATTATTTTAAAGATTTCCTGCTTAAAGATTTGGGATATTCCACGTGTTTTTTGGAAAAAACTTTCCAGGAAAGAATGTTTCCCTTAATTGCATCTTTTCCCAATTTAAACACCCCAATAAACATGACAAAACCATTTCCCATCAGTAACAATTTTCCAAAAAGAAAAAAATCTACATCTGCAATTTAATTATTTTCATAATTTCTATTTTAAAAAAACACTCCTTTTTAAATAGCTCATTTATTTTTAACCCTTTCACTCCTTCTGGCAGCAGTGATAATACTCAGGTGTTAGAAACTGAAAACCGTGTAATGTTTTAAAGCCAAATCTGTTGCATGCTTCCATTGTTTGTTGATTTATGTCTAGCAAATGTAATGTAATGTAATTTTCCTCAAGGAGCAAATGTTTTTCTAATCTGTTGCATTAAATTGGGATTTTCAACATAGAAAGATAAATAAAAGTAAAAATTTTAACAAACAAAAAAATGGAAAAACAGCGAAAAGAATTTATGCATTTGC
Organism: Geophilus flavus; assembly: GCA_034695885.1. Classification (NCBI taxonomy): domain Eukaryota; kingdom Metazoa; phylum Arthropoda; class Chilopoda; order Geophilomorpha; family Geophilidae; genus Geophilus; species Geophilus flavus. The sequence goes on from JAQFZO010000301.1 coordinate 14,657, forward strand.
AAATTTCACCCAATCTCTCTCTAAATGGTTAAATTATTCATGGGAATCTCACATTTATAGACACAACATCTTAAATCACTTTTAAAACTAACAAGTCTCGAGAGATTCGCAAATATTTACACAGGAGTGCTAATGAAAGATTTGAAAAGCGAAACCAATAATTCAACAATCACTGTTGGTGCAGCATCTAGTGGCAGGAGTTGGAATTAATTGGAATGGTGTATCATAGTTTTCAATTTAATCTAGGTAAAGCCTCCTGGTCTTTGTTGCAGTGTTTGTTATGATTCATTCTAAGTTTATAAAGGGGGTGTTTAGTTGAAAGGATTTTCATATTGGAAAAATCAACAGGAAATTCAAATATTTTTCAAAGAACTTGAAGTTGAAAGAATTGATTGTCACTGTGTTTACATGATAAAAATAATATTGATTCAAAAATTCAGGAGTTAAAAAAGTTATAAGAGGGCATAGAAGTTCATGGAAATGCATAATGTTTTTTTTTTGGTTCTTATTGCACACAATGTTCGATTTCTCAACAAATCAATTGAAAAATCTTAGTTTTAAATTGCATATAATTGCATGCATACAGATTATTTTGTTAGTTTTAAGATTTGGGAGCACATACAAGTATTTGGTGATTTATGGCAATTTTGGGGTGGATTTTTGTGACTTTTGGTGATACCAAGTTGAAATTTTTCAAATATCTGCAATTTTTGGTTGCAATAAGGTTAATTTTATCGAATTTTGGCCATTTCTGATTCAATTTGGTGATATGGTACTTGCCATTTTGGATAAAATTCAAACATAAATCACTAAAATTTAAAAAAATGAAATTAGAAATGGATTTTTGGTTTAATTTTTGCAAAAATCTAAATCTATGAGTAGAGAAAATTAAATCTGAATTCACTGAAATTTGCATAAATTCAACCTGAAATTTCGTTATGGTTAAATTTTGACAAATTTCTTTGGTTTCAGTTTAAATTTTGGCAAATTAATGCAAATTTCTTACTCTTTTTATTGAATTTTGGCAATTTTAACAGTATAACTTATATTTATAAAATAACTTATTTGTAAAATAGTTGCAAAAAAACTGAAATTCTGACAAATTAGTGTCAGGATATATTGTCTGAGAATAGTGTCAGGTAACTTTTGTTTTTTTTTATGGTGGTGATGGGTCATTGTGTGTTCAGATATTTAAGGTTTCCAAATTGGTATGATGATCGCATTGTCATTAGGGTGATACTGGACAACCAATTAAAGGTACAAGTATATAAAAAATGGAATTTTAACTGCATTTATCGTACGGTATAAATTTAATTTAAACCAAACTGGTTAGATTATGTTTTGTTAATTGGTTATGTTTAGTTTAGATTATAGATTAGGTTTACGTCACAGCGGTGATAATGATATTATCGCTTACATTTCCTAGCATTCGTCTGAACTGTACCTCAGTCTATATTTCACACTTCATCCACTTGAGGGCGCAAATTAACTGATCATGCTCAGTATGGTATCATACAACCTGTTAATTGTAAAAGTTATATTATTCATGATGGGTTATTGAGAAACAATGGTTTCTTGACGGTTACATGTTGAAATTATTATTAATGCAATTCTTTACTGATTAGTCATTCTTTTAACTACATATTGTTTCCCAGTAATTGTCTTTACAGTTAGTTTCATTCTTGTTGTTTAAAAAATGATGAAGACAGTCAATAATAACTGTCTGTTGGCTTTTTTTGTCCAGCAAAAACCGGTTGCAGACTGTTTCGGATTAATTTTTTTTCCTGTCTGGTCCGTGACTTCGAGGAAAAAGACAAATCTCTCGTTACTCTGTGAGATTTGATGGGAGAAAACTGTAAAATATTTAATTTCGTGAAGTGGCGTGATCTGACAATTTTCGTTGACACAGTGTCAGTTTAGTGGAAATTGCTAAATTGCTTCTTTGAAAATGAAGAAATCAAGTTCAAAGTGGTGGAAAATTTGGAAATTTTATAGTGTCATTTTTCAAAAGTCAAGTCATTTTTTTTTTGGAAAAATTGAATTGAATAAATTGAAATTTTTAAAATGGTGTCAAAATGCAACAATTTTCGTTACAAAATGTCAACCGTATTTAAATATTTACAGAGAAAAATTGTCGAAAAAATGTTTGAAAAATAATTTTAGGAAAACTAGACAATTTATGAAAAAATATTTAAAAAAATTAAAAAATTGAAAAATTCTAATTGTTAGAAAAATGTCGACATTATTGTGAAACTTTCAAAAATTCGAATACTGATTTAGTGATCATCATTGTCAAACTTAATTACCTAGTAAAAAAATTTCAACAATGGTCAAATCACGTAAAATGAATAATGCATTAATCATTTTCATTATTATTATTATTTTATGACAGATTTTTCAAGGTCACAATTTTCTCATATAGCAGTAACTAAAAACAAATGGGGTTGGTATAGCCATGATAAACAGTACATCTTAACACATGTGAAATTGTTTTAATTGCACTGAAATAACAGTAATAGGACAATGTTGTGCGGTTTCTTTGATGTTTTTGTCACGGAGTTCTAGTTACAGCGACCACCTCCACCCAACTATAGCAGCGAGGAGTGACACTATCAAAGTTATCATCAATATCGACCTCGACCACAGTATAATGGGTGAGGCAAAAGTCTGGGTCCCTCAAATATTTCAAAACTAGTAATAGTTACAGCAGTGTAAAAATGTAAGAATGATAGGACATAATATATGATATTCAAGGTCATTTTCAATGTCATTACTATCTTGTGAACAATGGAAAGTTGTAGAGCATCTCAAGATGAGCATATAAAGGATTTTACTTATCAATACGGAAAAATTCAATAACCAAATTCAATCACCAAATTTTAATGATAAATGAAGTTAAAAAGATTGCTGTGTATTTATTAAAATAAACCAAAATCTCACTTGTCAGTAAAATATGGGACAAATCCATGAATCAATGAGAATCAAAGACTCAATTGGGACTCAAACAGATTCAACATGAGTACCGTAGCACAAGATTATCATGATCATATTATACCGTTATACCTCGTTTGCACTCTAAACTGGATTGGGTTTAAACTAGATAAAAATCTTATCTAGTTAACAAAATCCAGTTTCAAATAATCGCAACCGTTTGCACTGTTCGGGATAACCAGGCAATGTTACCGATGAATGTTGCAATGAGTAATCAATCAATTTTCCACAAAATGGCGGAACTGAAAACCAATCAAATGCACGTTTTGCAGGCACGATGCATGATGGGACGGTTTTGAAACTAGATTATTCTTGTATCTAGTTTCTAGAACTGGATTGGATTAATCTAGTTTCTCGACATTTAATCACGATTATTTTATTTAATCTGGTTCTGTTCGTACTAACTGGACATTGGTCTGAATCTAGATTCAAATCGCTAGTGCGAACGAGGTATTAGGATACTCTCGTGAGGTGTTTAGTGAATAACTCCTTCTTGTAGTTAACTGACACACCGAAATGGAGTGAAATGCCTAGTTTTTTTTTCGAGTGTATAATTGACACTTTTGCTCTACATATGTCGTATAGATAGGTAATGGATACTCCATCGATGCAAGTCTGAAGTCAACTTTGACCATAGTATTGATTGTCACCCTGCTCTCCTACCAATAAAAAATTCAAAGAAATCATGATACAAAATACAAATGAGTGGTGAAGCACTATTGCAGAGAAATGTAGAGATATACATGTGGAGAGGGCAATACAAATACTGTTAGTGGTGAATTGAAGTCTAGACATATACCTATGAGTTATTAGGATCGACTCACAGAAACATTCTTTATACAAATGCATGCCTCCATGTTATTGGGGTGACTGAGTCAATGTCAAGTGGAAAGAAGAGCCACTGACACAACCAAATTGCAGAAAACAAACATTATTCAAAAAGCCTTATCAGGATCAAGAAATAAGAGGGGCACAATCCTTCACAAATGGGCCGACGAAAAAATCGGTAGTCCCTGGCTGCCATGGTCTGCTACTCTCACATTCCAAATTATACTTCTTCAACCCCTCAGATCCTCAGAAAGCGCAAAAAGACTCCAAAAACTGAAAAGTACGACCCACCACAACCCATAAAACAACAAGAGAGGCAGGAAAAAAGAAATAGGAAATAAAAGATTACAAATAGACCCTGTTGGCTTCAGCACCAAGATGCTGCTTGGTTCCTTCCTATAATAGGAAAACAACATATACTATGTTTCCATGATGGGGTTTATCCTGTAAAACAACAATGAACAACAATACTCAACAATTAACAAAAACAAGATAATCCTTAAACCCCATCATGGAAACATAGTAATGAGATAGGCCTTGGAGGGAGGAAGGAGAGAGATTATAACCTGCTCACATAATGCAGGAAGACATAATACTTTGAAGTCAGGGCATAATAAAGGCATCATTATTTTGACACTGTATCACCTGCTGACAAAACTTTGTGAAATGAAGATAAAAATAACTGACCAGAGTGATGAGTTAAAGATCTGCCAGCAGATCACACCAATATAGAAAAACAAACAGAAAAATCAAACTTGAACTTCAAAGCAAAAAAGAATGACCAGAACCCAAACAATCGCAGAATTGAATTGTCATCCCTGATTTCCTATCTACAATTTGAGTTTCAATGAGCATTTCCTGTAAAACGAACCAATTCACTATAACGGGTTTTCAGAAACATCCATCATCCGGGATTGATGGGTAGAATGATTTTTTGGCTGGTAGAGCGTTCCTACACAACCGCACGGGCCTGTCGAGCGTTCCTACACATCCGCACGGGCCGGTAGTGCATTCCTACACAACAGGACCGGCCGGAGGAAGAGGAAAAAGAGGAAAAAGAAACAATGGAGAAGAAAAGATTACCAGTAGGCTCTCTGTTGCTTATAGGAGTAACCACATAGAAGTAGGGGTTGCTTGTTTCTCCTGCCCCCCCCCCCCCCCCACCTTAAGGGTTAAAGGAAAGACTTTAATTTGACAGACATAATTCGACCATATACTGAAGTATCTTCAAATGCCCTGTCTTAACCCCCTATTTTGGGTGGTGGGTTCATCCCATCCACGAGGTGGTCCCTTATTGGAGGGACAGGCTTGACATCGCCCGAGGGGACAAACGGAGTCGAGACCCCGTTTTCCTCTCCCCTTGGTCGTCACTGCTACCCTGAAAATGAAATAAGAAACACCTCAAGACCCCCAATGATCAAGCCTGATAAACGCACTGAAACATGTTACGCATCTAGGAGTGACCAGAGGTAGAGGACCCGGGTAAAACCATCAGCAGTCATCGACTGTCACGAGAAAACCCCACGTAAGTCTCTAGTAGACATTATCTCAATTGTGCAGTGCTCTCTTTCCGTACGCTTTACGGAAACACCATTGTATTCAAGTAAAATCCTAAATAAACCAAGTTTCACTCCGGCTATACTGTGTATCAACGGAGAAACCAGGATTAAGTGTTGGCTCTTTTATTTCTAGTTTATCAATCGTAGTAGTAAAGCGTGTAAATTCTTCATATTAAATTTTGGCCAATAAAAAGAGAGAGAGAGAGATAAGAGTTATAAGGTCTGCCAGCAGCTATCGTCTGGCTTAGTGTTTTAGAATTGTTTAAAAACCAACTTTATATTTAGAGAAATCAAGGCAATTTTTGGATCTTTCAGTTAAATAGATACTCCAGGACGTTGCAAGTCTGAGGTCAAATTGTTATAAAGATATATGGTTTAAGGCCCCCAGCACAGGACCTGTCAATAACAAAACATTAATATAATTTCAATTGATACAAAATTCAAAAATAGTCAAATATCATGATATTTTTTGGGCGACCAGTCATACCATATATACGTACCACACATGAAAACAAGACATCAATGGCAGAACCGAAATGAAAAAAAATAAACAGAAAAATCTTAAACAGAAACTTCAAAGGAAAAAGCTGCTGAAGGTAAAAAAAACAACAACAATGGATGAGAGTGAGAGTTGGTGTGTGAAATGTTTACAAGCTGGTTTTTATAACTTTCTGTATAATTGCACTACCTATGTAGACACAGTGGACAAAAAAATTATTCGTCCCCCAGTCAAAAATTAAACTTTCTACAATATCGCTATGTTATTGTTGTTATTTTTTAATTTTGACATTGAAATCAGATTCTGTACCTTCTATTAGCCATAAGCTGTATAAAACATTTATTCTTTTCATTGTTTTAAGCAAGTGTCATTCAGGTAAATAAAACATCTATATTTTGGAAACAAAAAAATTATTCGTCTACCCTCAATTTTAAGGAAAAAAATAGTAAATTTGAGCAAAAAAATACATTGTATGAGCCACTTGAGGCTCTTATGATAGCCTGACAATGTCTGCACATTGATTTGACTAGTTTAGACTAGCTTATACATGTTTATTCAACAGTGATTAGCTCAAGTTTTAATCAAATGGTATCTGAGGTCTTGCTTTTGATATTTAATATTTTGTAGCTCCATGCACCATCACAAATGCTTACTAGGCTTTAGATCAGGTTATTGGGCAACCCAATCAAGCCTTTTAATCATTTCCTGAACTAAAAATGGCACCACTCAACTTGCAGTGTGATTAGAATTGTTGACATGATGCATGTAAACATTGTTTTTATTTGAAATTTTTGAGTAGATTGAAGTAAATTTGTAGTATTGTATGATGCTCTAAGACAAGTGTTGAACCACATTAGAGTCAATACATGCTAATTAAGCAACACCCTTTGATGAAATGCATAGTAGTAACATGCAAGTACTAATAAAATAGCATGGCATTAATAACAAGGCATCAAAAAATGTTGCTTTACTAGCCTTTATTGATTCTAAAATGCATAAACACTTAAATAAGAGCATCTTAACTACAAATTTACTTCAATTTATTCAAAAATTGCAAAAAAAAAAAAGTTTACACACAATATGTCAACTGTCCCCAACACACTGCATGTTACTAATATGCACAACATCTAAGGGAGTACCGTAGCTTAACTAGCATGTATTGACCAACACTTGTCTTCGAGCAATATACTAAGATACTACAAATTTATCGCAATCTACTCAAAAACAACAAATGAAAACAATGTTTACATTCAAGATGTCAACAATCCAAGCATTCTGCAAGTTTGTTAGTGGCATTCTTGCCTCAGGAGATGATTGAAATGCTTGATTGGGTTAAAGTATCAAAAGTAAGTAGGCTTATTTTTAATACACATTATTAATTTTTTTCTATTTCCCTCTAGGGAGACTTGAAATCAACTTTGATATTAGGGGGTAACAATATGAAGTAGATTCAACAATCAACAAAGAATCAAGCATTCAACAATCCAGTGCATCTTCAACTTGTTTATATTGTTTACTTTGTGACTCGTTAATTGCTAAGAAAATATTATTATTCCTTTGGATCCAGGCAGGTAAAGATAGGTAATAGGCCTCCCTCCTACTGCAGGCTTTTGGGAGAGACCCTAGGATAGATTTAAGGCTCGGATTTAGAGAGCCAAGTCTTACGACTCACAGAAAAAAACGCAACTCTATAATTTTAAGATGGCAAGTGGAGAGAGAGAGAGATAAAGAGAGAGACTATCAGCAAGAAATGCCCCGAGAAAAAATTAACCAATACTTTTAATTTAATATTATATACAATACACACATAGAAATAAAAGGTGTAAAAGGGTGTAAATAATCAATTTATACCATTATGGTATGCAAAGACCCATCTTCACAGGTTTAGAGGTGAATCCTTAGCACCTAAGAAAAAAGAAGAGATGAGACAAGATTATGAGTAGGTCCTGTTAATTTCAGCACCAAATGCAAAGTAGTAGGAATAGTAATATAATTATTTAGAAAAATAGCCGATAATAAAGATAATAGAAAAAAAGGCAAAGACAAAGACAAGACAGCAGATCATACAACTTCAGCTGTTTTATTACAGCTCCATTTCAAATTTCAACACAAAACAAAAGTTGATTGAAAAATTCCACAAGAAAAACAAAAAAATCTAACTTGCTATTTTTCCAAGATATATGAAAGTATACTGGTTTTGTTCCACGATAATAGTTATTGCATTTCTGCTGTTACATTTCCACTGTTCTGCAAGAATTATGGGCTTTAATAACATGCCTTGCACCTTTAAATTATAAAAGACCTAGAAAAGAATCTGAATATACACTAAATTAACATGCCATATATATCTCCATTATGTATACGAGGCAACCACAGTCAATTCCAAGTGGAAAGAAAACCACTGGCAAAATCAATGAAGGCAAGGGAAAGAAAAGGAAGAAGTGAAAAGAAGAAAAAGATAACCTTTAGGCCTGTTGGCTTCAGCAGAAAAAGCCATGTGCTTCACACAACAGTGTTTGACTACTGATTAAACAATGATGCAGTAAAAAAATTACAATACCACTGGGTGATACAACAAGAATGATCATTACATTAACAAAGGTATCGCACAAGGACAAAGCACTATGGAAACAGAAAAGGCTTAAATTTAGTGTTAAAAAAAACAAAAAAAAAGATATAGAAATAAATTAGACCTAAACATGAAATACTTCACAGTATTTGTCGATTTCGTTCGATTTTTTGTATATTTACACATCGAATTTCACAGTTTATCACTTTTACCATAGGAAGAGAAAAGACTACTAGTATTACAAATATATATGATAATAATAAAAATATATTAAGACAGTATATTTACAAATGTAATATAAAACATGCCAACGGAAAATAGTGCCTTGAAAAGAAGCATGCAGCCCTTAGATTAGGCTTAACAATTTCAAAGCAAGAAAAAAAACCATTCCTTTATAAATCTAGATTCAACATTTACCTACGGCATTGTCGCACACGATTATCTAATAAACAAGTGAAGAAGATTTGAAAAATGTAAAGATTACAGAAAAACTTGAGAAAATTCACATAGCCAAAAAAATGTTTGATTATGTAATAATGTCAAGTCACCCGTTTCGTTGCCAAGAAACAAAATTATGTCACGCTCTGGTAGCAATTTTTAACAATATAATTCTTAACAGCATATTTCATTGAATGGGACTGGGATTAATCAAGCCAATCAAAAGAGAGCAAATTAATTAAAAACACCAATTTGCAATGGTTTGATTGGATTTCCATAAAACAGCAATGCTTTTCATATAGTATATATACTTCAAATCAGACAAAATAAAGATATAAAATTTTTTCCATTTAATTTTACTGTCCCACCAAAATCTAACCGCGGACTCCTAGGGGTCTGTGCAATTCTTTTGAATTTTGTTTTAGTGTTTGTTGTTATAGTCTAAAGGCAGAATGCGAGAAAGATTCTGGACGAATTAAATTTTTTTGGCATCTGAAGTTTGTTGCTCACCACCCACAGGGAAATAAGGGAAAAAATACCAATAGAGACACAACAAGAGAGAGATATCGCTTTAAAATCCCAGCTAAAAAACTTTATAAAATGTTTGCATTTTTCTATCAGAATTTCAGTATTTTTGCAAATATTTTACGATTTTCTTCTTTTGTAGCTACTTTTGTGCAAAAAATTTGCAAAATTTAATCCAGCAGATTTATTTTCACAATTGTAATTGACAGTTGTAAAATCACATTGAATAAATGTTGTCACAATGTTTAACTCTATAGTGTATCAATTATTGTTAAAATCTAGTTTTGAGATTATGTTGCCATATCAGTGCTCTGCAATGTTATTTGGAATAGTAACAATCTTATGTGGTTTAAAATTTTAAACTCACAAGTCAGTCAGAAATTATTTTTTTGAACATTTTAGCAACATTTAATTCAATGTGAACATCAGTATTTATAACAAACACAAAAATAAAATAGTGAACTGAATAAATTAGCCATGAGAGAGAGAGACAGACATACAGAGAGAGAGAGAGAGAGAAAAGGGCAATGGTGCTGTTTTCCATTGATGCATAAAATCCATTAAAATACCGTAGCTTGTATTTTTGAATTTTGTGTTTGTTTTTTGATTTTTGTTTTTAAAATTTTCGTGTTGACAAAGCGCAACCTGTCACACGAAAAATTTATTACGATATTTACCGGTAATTAAACGAGATTTTATAAAGTTTTTCGTTTATAAAATCTTGTTTTAAAATCTCGTACGAGAAAGCACAAAGTCGATATTATCAAAAAAGCAATTCCCTGTACTGTACCCTATGTTTGTCTTAAATGTCGTATAAAATTGGCAATCATTCAACATTTTGGGATTACAAACACAAGGCCTACATGTAGCAACTTATAAACTTGACTTATGACTTAATGGTACGTAACTGATTCACATGCATATAAGTTATAAGTATAAGTTTATAAGTTGCTATAAGTAGGCCTTGCTCAAACTCCCTAATATCAAGAATCCATTCTTGCTAATATCCGTTATTTATAAGGACGGGATATTTTTTGTGACATATTTTTAGCCAAAAAGATGAATGATTTATTAATTACTGTAAATTTAAAGAAGGAAGCAAAATGTGTATTTCTAAAAAGAAATCGTAATAGTAGGTGAGTTCAGAAATGAATTTAAAAATGTGCATTTCTGTTTACACCTGTGCAACTACATGTTTGCACCAATCATGTCTGACATCGTGTATGCAAACACATTTGCACAGGTGTAAAGAGAAATGCACATGTTTAAATTCATTTCGGAGTCTTGCTCATCTTTTAGATGAAAGTACTACCGTACTACGAAAGCGGTACTATTAAATGCAGTACGTACACTTTCTACGCTACACAACTTCTCTGCAATACCGTAATTTTATTGTAATTTGATTTTTATTTTTAATTTTTATTTTTAGCTGCCAAGCAGAATAATTTATGGAATTTTCCTTGAATTTGCTTGTGGCATACTCATACCCATTGCATCTTAAACGTGCCTTTTCCCATATCTGGCAATCTGTGCCCTATATACTTTGCAGAGAAATTTTACATAAGTAATAACATTTCATTCAACTTTACATGTGTCTGTATATGCAAATAGCAAAATTCACTTTTCACATAAAGTGAATGCTGCTGTAAAGTTGATATTGGCTTTCACGCCGCTTGAAAAGAATGTAAATTTAATGTGAAATAAATTTCAAACTTCATTTCACAATAAGTTTATTCTCTGTTCGCCAATTTAATTTTTTTCCCCAAAATACCCTGATTTTTCTCCTTAAAAAAACTGACTCTTCCCTCACTTTTTTTACCCCCAATTTTTTCACTCCATTTTACCCCAAAACCATTGACTTTTCGCCCACCGGCAAAATACAACTCAAATAAAATTTCTGTAATTTTTTAAGTTATGTTGCTATATTGAGTCAAATTTCTTTTTAGAGCGCTCTAAAAAGAAATACAGCTTTGGTATAACATCTAGATGGAATTTAATTTTTTACTGTGATCGATTAATACGCGGGTCTCCTGTAAAAAAAAAATGAGTTGACTTACAAATGAGCCATTCTCGTGGCCCAGGAGGCTCTCACCTCAAACAAAATTTTTTAAAAGCGATTTTTGATTTCATTTTTGCATCCATGTGGCCCAGGAGGCTCATTAAAAAAAATGTTTTTTTCTTTAATTTCGAAAATGATTATTTTGAATCCTCAAACCTTATTGACATGGTTAAAAATAATTGATAAATATTTTTGAATTGTTTTTGAATCCTGCTTAAGATTTCTTGTGCTTTAACTTCAATCTCTTATTTTCAGATTTTAGATACCCGTACCAGTACCGGTATTTCTATAAATTTCAAATTTATTTCTAAAAAGTAACTGATTTCAAGTTTTGTAAAAATTTCATGGTTTTTAGATATATTGTTACGAATCGCTCCGTTTCATTTCACTTGTTTAAGCGCTACGGCGCTCAATTGTAGTACCAACAGTGGCCGCCGGATGTAAGTGGCGCCACCGAAATGTGATGGTTGTGAGCGAGCTCTAAAATCCTCCAGACTCATGCACAGCTCTCTGATCACCTCTGTCAAGGCCGAGGAAGAGTTCCATCGTGTGTTTAGCTATCGAAACTTGTATTATTTATCGGGTAAGTGCGCTGCGTAAGTGCGCGAGTTATTGTACAACAATCCTTAGTTAGCGATGGCCATTGCAAGTATTTAATTATTTATTTTGAGTATTTGAGTTGTAAATAGTTCTTTTGTTAAAACCCGAATAAAATGTGTTATGTTTTACTCTTAAAACCCGTCTGATCATTTAATCCCCTTCAAAATCGCCCAGTTTACGACCCGTACTAAAATGAAAGTTACGTGTGAGCGCTTGCCACAACTCACATGTAACAATTATCTTGAAATTCTCAACATTTTAATTGATCACTAAAAATTTTATATATTTTTGAAATTACTGATTTTCTAAAAAATACTTCTGAAATTTTCATGACTTTTATTGATTTTCATTGATTTTTGATTTTCATGATTTTTTAAAAATAATTTAATGATTTAAGAGATTTTTTGGAATTTCTGAGATTTTCAAGATTGTCAGAAAATTTCTAAAAATTTCATGACTTGTTAGAAAATTTAAAAAATTCCTAATTACAAAATTTGTAAAAAAATTTCTAATTTCTTGAAAACTTTTGACATTTTTTAAAATTTTAAAAATTTCATGTTTTTCAGATTTTTAAATTTTCAGAATTTCTAAAAATTTCATGTAAGAAAATTTAAAAAATTCATGTTCTAGAAGATTCTCACGTAAATTAAGTTATAATAATAATGTTTCTGTCTTAATTAAATTGTATTGTTTTTACCAAATGCAGTCATAGACATTATTAATTGTCTCAGCATCGAGCTTATTCAAAGCATTTAATAAAATGTGAATTCTTGAAAGTTTTCAATACTTTATTTCAAAATACAGACTTTTTTCTTATAGCATACACTAACTATGGTATTAATTTGTGTGATGCTCGAAATGCAACATATGGTCAAGGTCAACCGACTCGATCACAATCATTTAGTGAGGTGGATCCCAGAGAAAGTCCAGTGCACGAAGTATTCTAACGATAATTCCAAATTGTTCTGAATAACATATTTTTCTATTTTTTTCCATTTTTTAGGATGTATGTTATCACAATTTTTTACTTCCAGTGTGTTTAATGGAACGTCTGATTTTACTAATTGGAATAAAGTCTCGAAAGACAACAAATCGCAATCATAAACACTTAAATAATTCAGTTGTCGTGGCAAATTGTCGACAAGAAATGTATCGATCACATCAGGTTCACAATAACATCTACAAAGAATCAGTTTCTGCAAGCCAGGTGTATTTTCGAACAGCTTCGTATATTCGGTAATCGTGATGTTGATTGCTGATAAATCTAACCGCCTCAAACGTCCGAATGCGACGTTGTCACCATCATGAAAATCCACCGTCATGTTGCTGCATTCTGAAATCAGCAGACTCTCTAAAACCGGGCAACAAATGGCAATGCGGGACAAATATATTTGGTCGAAACGAAACAAACAAAGTTCACTCAACATTTTCGCTGCATTTCGGACAAAATGATGGCTAACTAACAGGTGACAATTTTCATAAGCGTTTTTATTGACGCGTATTATCAAGTGTCGCAGGCGTGGAAACACGTCAGCCACGTCAAACTGAATGGCATCGACGTCATCTCCGCTAAAATCCAATTCTTCCAGCTGGTAAGTCGGAGCAACTTTTTCGGATTTGATAAAATCCTGCACTTGTTTGAGAACATTAAAAAAGTAATGATCGATTTTTTTTAATTTTGACAAATGTTGCAAAGCATGGAAACATCCACGCGTCGTTGTGTAGGTTGCACTCAAATCTTAAGCTGGCTTCACACCTATGTTCACACTAGAGGTTGCAGTTGAGAAGTTGAAGTTGCAGTTGAAGTTGAGCCCAA
>JAQFZO010000302.1:0-28498 GCA_034695885.1 Geophilus flavus
CTTAACAACCCACTCTTCAATTTCAACCACTTCCAACTTGCCTTGAACCACAGTTGATGGCCATAAACAATAAAACTCCAACAATACCAATCTAAAAAAACAATACCATAACTACAACACAAATCCACATCATAACCATGATTAAAACCAACAATATGGTCGCACATGTGCGTGCACACTGTATCTATATTGGTCTCTTGTTTAAATATTCATTTTATATTTAAATTTCATTAGGCTTAAGTACACCGAGGTGGCTTCACTTTACCATCTGTGAAACAGATGTGGAGCAGGGAAGCCAACTCGAGTCGAATCAGGCGGCGCTTTTATAATAGACCTTCGACGTTTGTCTTGAATAAACAATACCAAACTATGAATTTTTATTCCAATATTATTTCCCATTAAAAAATATTTTTAAAAAAATCAAAACATGTGGCCACAACTAAACAACAACAGGAACGGGATTTTTTTTAAGGTAGCAGGTGTGAAACAGATACAGAGTGACCTTTGGGCGTCGCAATGAAAGCCAATGAAGCTCTTGACTCAAATGGGCTTCCATTAGAGGTCCAGTGAAGCGTTTGTGTTCGAGAAGGAAGCTCTTTTCTAATTCTACAATTCTTATTGGTTTTTGCCTCTTTTGCTCCTTGTTAGGACCTGATTTCATTCTGGGACTTAACAACAATAGTGAGAGGTGGGAAAGGTCATGTCTTATATGAAAGAGAATTTTTTTTTTGTTTCTTAATTGGATCGATAATGTGATATGAAGCAGGAAAAGCGATGGGAAAATGGAATTAAGGTCTGAATGTTGGAGTTTTAGGGTTTGGAGCTAGTAAAACATTTCCTGAAGGACAATGTCTCTAGTTTGAGGTAAATAAGTCTTTATTTATTAGAAATGAAGGGCAATCATCATATTTTTTTAAATTATGAATCTGAATAATTAAGTCTTGTGGGATTTATAGTTAGAAATATATATCTATAAAATGCGGTAATCTTAAACGGAGATATAGAAAAATATATTTTCTGTGTAAACCATTTGAGTTACAGCTAATAGAAGGTGCTGAATCTAATTTCAATGTCAAAATTTAAAAATAATAACAATAACTTAGCGATATTGTAGAAAGTTTCATTTTTGACTGGGTGGACGAATAATTTTTTTGTTCACTGATCATAAAATTTATTTTTATGAAATTCAGATTCTACATCAGATTTTATGTAGCAGGATGAAAAATCATGTAATTCATTTTTATTGAAGATCTAGCTGGATGAACATGTAAACATTGTATGGTGTACCTAGACGATATATAAATAGCAAATTGCCATAAGTAATCTGAAGATGGTCTTAAATTTTGGATGAACTTAATACTCTGCAATTGGGTTGTTGATGTTATTTTTAATTTTTTGATTTAAATTTTGTATTTGAAGGGGGAAATATGTTTGGAATTTAATTGAATTTGATGCTGGTGTTGGAGTTTGGAATGTGAATTCAATATAACATCGGTTGGTTCCCACAGAGAAGCTGAATTCCTAAAATGCCTTTTGTTGGTCGATTGAAAGTCGTGATGGTGGTTTGCAGCGAGAGAATGGGGTTGAGGGTTGCATTGGGTGTCTACTGTCTAGATTCTAGGAAGTGAATTTATGGCTAAAAAATCGACAAATTGTAAGTTGTAAAAGATTTTTTGTATTAAATCATTAAATAGGAAGATTCTAAGGTCTAAATATGAAAATAAAGTGTTAAAACCAAAATTTTCAAATTTGTTTGCAGATTTTTGTTATTTTGACATCATAAAATAAAAAATTTTGAAATTTAGAGCAAAACAAATCAAAATTTACCAATAAATAAATCTGTATTTTTTTAAATTTTTCAAAATGTCACATCAGAAACCCCAAATTCATCTTAGAAACCTTGAAAACACGAACACCTTCATCAACTCAACCATCAAAACACACCTTACCATACATCCATTCTATCCATCCACCATTTTCCTCAAAAATCCAACAACAACCACCAAAAAAAAATAAAAAAATTTCTCTCTCCCCCCTACCGCATTGCTCCTACCATTACATGCAATGAATGATTCATTTCTATCATTGACCAATGAGACGAAGCGTTGTACTTTGGCTGCGTTTTGTGCTTCCATTGGCTGCTCGCTGGTGGCCATTAGTGAGATTGAGCTGCGGTCGCGTTTCCATGCAAATTCCCCAGAGAAAACAAGGGCGAGGGTGTGGCGCATCTGCCACCGGGAGGAAGATGCGGAACAGCCGAACCCGAACCCGAACCCGGGCGGGGAGAGGGGGTTGGCGAGAATCGGGGTGGTGGATAAGGTATGGAGTGGGGAGTTGGGAAAAGGTGTATTAAAACGTCATGAAAAGAGAGCGACTAATCCGACAGATTGCACAGTGTTTCACCTTCATTACGTAATGTGTGATGCAGTCAAGTCCCCCGTCCGACGTCTCGAGGGGCAGCCGGGCAGCCGTAGAGCAGATGGACCTCTGTGATGGGATATAGGGGCTTGGTTTTGCTTTGGTGGTGTGTGTATGATGATGGAGACATGATGTGTGGGTGTGGGCGGGTGGTGTTGCGAATGGTTTAGTCGACAAGATGAGGTTTTGTTCTTTGGAAATGTTTGTTTTCTGGCTAGTGGTAATGAGGTGTGGTATATGCAGTGGTGTATGGTGAATTTGGTGATGGATTTTTGGTTTTGGTTTGTTTTGTGAGGGATTTGTGTTGGGGTTTGGCTTGGTTTTGGTTTTATGAGAAATTTTGTGGTGTTTTTTTGTTATTTTGAGTTTTTTTTGTGATTTACTTGTTTTGTAAGTTTGGTTTGTGGTTATTTTTTGAGTAAATCACTGCAAGAAAATTGGACTTCCAAGTGTAAAGTTGTGTAAAATTTGATGGAAATCCTGATATTTCTACAAGTAAATGCCAAATTTTACATTAAAATTCTCATTGGGATTTAAATTTGGAAATCTAATTTTTTTGCAGTGATGGATTTACGGGATTGAGGAATTAGATGTGTGGGTGTTTTTTGTGGTTTTTTACTCTGAAATTGTGTTGTTCTTCATCTATGGTTCTCATTGCAACTCTCCAGGAATTTACGGTTTGTAATTTTCCCAATTAAACGGAATATTTAAAACTGTAGTGGCTGTATAGACATAAAATAAATACAATTCCCTTAAAACCAAATATTAATTTAACGAATTCATGACGTTGCAGAAGAAAATGGTTAAAACTACTAGTGTAAACATTAAAAACATCAAACATAGCAAATTCAAATTCTCTATTGAAAAAACATCTCCAAAAACAAAACCAGAAATTAAAATTTCCAGATAAAACTAGCACATTTTCATCAAATATTCCAGTACAGTATGTAGCAAAACCTGAAGAGTTTGACTTTTTTAAACTGTTTACTTAATGCCAATTTAAAAAAAAAACTCAACAATCAAAATTTTATTTTATTTTTATTCTAGTCTGATTCTTGTACAAAATAATGATAAATTGCAATTAATTTAATACATACAACAATATCATCATGAAACCACCACTTAACAACCCACTCTTCAATTTCAACCACTTCCAACTTGCCTTGAACCACAGTTGATGGCCATAAACAATAAAACTAACAAGTCAAAATTAGAAAATTGCTTAACCATTCATACAATTCATATACACTTTTTCTCAATCAAACAATTAAAACCCTCGTAAACAAAGTTGTACTCCACACCACACACACACAAAAACAAAAACCAATCACAAAATTTGTAAAAAACAAAACAAACACTTTAATCTTGCAAAAAAAAAACCCTTACCATCCCATCTGTCACTCAAAGCCTGAAACCCCATCAGAAATTACTCACTTACTCAACATTTAACCAGATTTCACCCATTTCCATTTACAACACCCATGAAACACAGCAAATTCAGATTGATTAAATGTGCAGTTGGCCCGGCACAGGGCCTATCTCCCTAATGAACGTGGGTGCACCGGTTTTTAGTGTGTCCTTGGCGTCAGTCATTCGATTAAGATGACAGGGTGATGTCACGTCATCAAACTTGATTGAAATCTATTGCCAATTTGAATAAGATACATTTATACACGAGCACAAAAACGGAGGGAGTCGAGTCGACCAACAGCGACTCTGAGTGATGATAAAACTCGATTAGCCCGACCCCCGTTCACTCACTCTCTCTCACTGTGCGCGCAGTCAGTCAGTCGCCTTGGAGACGATAATTACGTCAGCCCGTCGACGTTGCCCGTTTTGTAGCTATGAAGGAGCGAGCGTGATTAGCGAGCAGTTTATTTAATTACAAGAAAAAGATTTGACCGACCGAGTGGCCGAGTGTCGAGCGGAATGCAGCGTGACGTGTAAATGAAATGGATCGAGCGTCATATAGGAAAAAGGGGGAGAATCAAAATTGGCCAGCTTGGCTTCCAAATTAATACGCAAGGCCAGATGGCCATGTTAATGAAACCGAATGGACCGCCGCACAATCACCCGAAAATAAATTCATATGTCGAGTAGATTTTATGGAGGATTCGATGCTCTGCTGCTGCTGATGATGAAAGAGGAAAATGGCTGACTTTTAGAAATTTTCATGGCGATGTGCTCGATCATGGAGGGTGTGCATTGAATGGAAGATGATTTTTTATTTTTGAATGATGAGTGATTATTTTATTGTTTTTAAACAATTAAAATATTTTTTTTTTATTTTTAACAATGAATAATGAAAATAGGGTGCCTTAGCTTATAATTTTTGAAATGTTATTAAGATTGTTTTGTGAGGAAATTGGCCATATGCAACCTGCCATGATACAATTAAACCAGGAGTATCCATGGAAATTCCATGGAAATAATTTAAATTTATAAAAATTTTAATTGAAAACAACTTATAACCTGATGCTTGCCTGTGGTACACCCGTGCTCATTGTATCATGCCTTTTTATTCGCTATTATTCTCATCACTGTTAACCTGGGTTTCTGTTGAATAGGATTTACAACAGTAGGTCTTAATCAACACTGTTGCTGAATTTTTCGGTGTTTTCGGTGTTTCTTCTTTCGATTTCGTTGGTCAACGTCTCTTCTGGGGTTTAGAAGGTTTTTATAATTTGAATCAATTAGTAAGATTTAGAGAAAGGACAACCTAGAAATGAAAATCATGTTCATGTTTCTGTTTAATATATTTATTTATTTGTAGGCTGAAGGTAAATTGTTTAACCTTTCTTGTATTTTATTTTATGTCCTCCACCACCTCAAATTACTGGATAGTGGACAGGCTGTACTTCTGGCCCTTTCTGCGTGCAGTACTGCAGTAAATTTGCGACAGGAATGTGGGAAATAAGACTGGCCAGCACAGTGCACAGTCCACAGTTCGTTTTTACTAACTCCTTTACATTAATGAAATGTGTCATCTACCCAGATAAAGATCGTGATGTCCAAGACTGAGCTAAACAACCTTTTGCCCCTGATACATTTCAGGATGTCACGCTTTGCATTTTGTTTCAATATTTTTCATTAATAAATTTGATTTCCATTAATGTGTTGAATACCAAATGCTAGAAATTCAAAACAGCTTTGATACGCATTAAAGATTCGCTTACTTAGGGCATCATGTCTCTTATGAAACTAGCTGAGAATTAATGAGAAATAAGTTACGCCTAAAACACAAAACACAAAACACAATTTTTGTTTTAGTTTTTGAATGCAGCTAGTGTTTATAAGCCTCGTTTTAAAAAAATTTATGCAAATAAGCTGTCGACTACTCTTTTTGTGTTGCACCACATAACTTTACTCAATCCATTCATAACTGAACTAGAATTTCACATCAGGACTACGCATCCAAAAAAACCTACACATTCAAAAATGAAAACAAAGGCCCAAAAAAAAAATCATTGTTATAACACAAAAACAATACAAAATATATCTCCATTCACAACTCTACTGGAATTAGTTCTCAGATCAACCAATTTCATACGAACAAAAAATATAAAATTCAATTTTTTTTTATAACAACTAAATTGCATTTACCCTCAACATATCTGCACATCACTGATGAAAATTATTCATAAGCGTCTCCTTTGCGTCTCGTTCTCCCACCCACTCGTTCGTTGGCCCCCGGGCTGCGTTGCTTAGCAACAGCACACATTCCAACCAATGATGAGCAGCTTCATCCTATTTTTCTCTTCTCTTGGAACGTTATATTTTTTTTCCATAACATAACATGAAAAATATATATAAATGTAAATAGTAGTTGCTATTTTGAGAATTCTAGATTGCAAATTCTTGAATTTTAGTGGTGGAAAGAAGGAAAAGAAGGAATGGACTGTTTAAGGAGGATGGTAGTACTGTAATTTTTTTCGAAAACAATGCAATATTCATTTAGTCCTAATGCAAACACTAGGAGGGGGCGTGAAGGGAGCTTCCCCCCGGTGGTTGTCCATTAATGAGCCGTGCATTTGAGGTCGAAACTTAATTATGACTCAGTCCCCACATGCCACCTGAGCCCTTAAAATGTGCAGGTGTCAAACTATTGCTACTTTTCATGGATGGTGTTTTTTGATGGGGGATTTACTGATTTTTGAACAGGGGAAGTGTTAATAATTTAAAGAAATGTTTTTAAATTAATAATGAAAATTTCTAGATATTGTAGGAAATTTTAAGAATGTATAATTCTAAAGTTAAAGTTTGTTTGATTTTAGTTAAATAAGAATTTTGTTTAAACAATAGCTGCATTCAATTTGAAAAATAAGTGACTTATCACTTATTCTTATTTTCCTACAGTCTGTTATTACTGTAGCTGATTGTGATCATGAGTCGTACTGTTCTTTCTTATTTTTACCTTTGCCCTTTTACTGTCTGGAAGTGACGTGTTTTGCATAATATTTTGAAAAAAAGTGGAATGATGAAATATACAATTTCTATCAACAATGCTAGCTTTAAAAATGTATTGTCAACAATGCTATAGTTTAAACATGAATGTCAACAATGCTATAGCTTTAGAAATGTATTGTCAACAATGCTATAGTTTAAACATGTAATGTCAACAATGCTATAGCTTTAAAAATGTATTGTCAACAATGCTATAGCTTTAAAAATGTATTGTCAACAATGCTATAGTTTAAACATGTAATATCAACAATGCTATAGCTTTAAAAATGTAATGTCAACAATTCTAATTTTAAAATGTAGTATGACAACAATGCTATCTTAACAATGTAATAAGTCAACAATGCTAACTTTAAAAATGCATGTCAAACAATGATAATTTTAAAATGTAATTTCTAACAGTATAATCCTTTAACAATTTTTGTACACTAATTTTACCCCATTCTGCTTTTAAAATCAAACATAGCAGCTAACAGACACTGCAACAACAATAAATGTGTCATATGAAATCATTAAAGCAGCTGAATATGAACAAACAAAAATAGAAAAAAATATTCAGACTGTAATTACTTTAAAAAAAACTTGTTAGTTCATCAGACTCGTAGTTGGAATTATACGAGTCCGGTTAATTAATACATCCAACTTAATTCAAATCAAATTTCCATCTCATAGAAGGTCAAAGCGACATCTTTCTCACAGCATCAAAAAGAATTTAGAATTTCAATATGACTTCAACAACATCAAAATGCTGAAATCAGAAAATACTGATGAGTACCCAAAAAGAAAGCAGAAAACCGGCAAATTCATTAGTGACTTTGCGCAACCTCGTACAACTTCATTTACGACAACGACAGACAACAAATAATTTGCTGATTACTCGATGTCGCAAGCAGGACATCAAACAAACCAAGATGTGACAATATTGTGACGTCACAAGATGGAATTCACACATTTTCCATTTGTTGTTGTCGCTTAACCAAACAAACACAACAACTAACATCAAAAAGACAAAACAAAACATTTCTACAAGAAGAAACTCACAAAGCAGAAAATTTTACTATTTTTAAAATTCAAGGAAATTAAATTTGACATTTTGGAACGATATACTAATTTCTCCTTTTAGAAAAACCCATAACTCTAGTGACATTTTATACTACTAACATTTTCCTCATGCAACCAACCCTCACTCGTTTTCGCCTTCCACTGATAGAGTTATTACCTGTCCTTTTCGATTCATTCGACCCTTCATCCCATCAGATGGATGAGACCGGTCGTTCCCACGGCAACAGCAACGGCAAAGTCGTTTGCTTGATTTGTGCGTCCCTTCAGCCCCAATCAGAGTAGGCCTTTAATTTCGAGGGCTTTAATTTTCATTAGGTGCCATTGCATTCGCCTAGTTTCCTTAGCAACGGAGCCCGGGGGTCTCGTTTCGAAGCGAGCATCATCACGACCCCTCCCATCTAGAATTCGCCATATTGCAAAAATGGTGGCCGCGAGGGATTTACCGGAGATTAGGGTTTTTCCTATATACTGAGGGGAGGATTCGGTTTATAATCTTCAATTTGATGGACTCGTCTGATGTCATTTTTTGACGTTTCCGATGTCGTGTTCTGTCGATGCTATGATGTCATTGTTTTTATAATGATGAAATTTTGTTTTTTTTATATATATTTTTTTGTTGTATGATTGAAATTAAACAATTTTAAAAGAAAAAAAAGATTTAATAATGTAAACAATAAAAAATTTTTCAACAATAGAAACTTCTGGTTTAACAATGAAAAAATCCTATTTTAACAATTGAAAATCCTATTTTAACAATTGAAAATCCTGTTTTAACAATGAGAAATCCTTTTTCAACAATAAAAAATCAAGGTTTAACAATGAAAAATCTTATATTAACAATGAAAAATCAAGGTTTAACAATGAAAAATCAAGGTTTAACAATGAAAAATTAAGGTTTAACAATGAAAAATCAAGGTTTAACAATGAAAAATCTTATATTAACAATGAAAAATCCATTTTAACAATGAAAAATTCATTTTAACAATGAAAAAATCCTTTATCAACAATGGAACATCCTGTTTTAACATATCTTATTTAAGAAAGCGATATCATCACGATATTATGTTTTAACAATAAAAAAATCTTATTTAATAATGAGGTATCATGTTTTAACAATAAAAAAATTTCATTTAACAGTTAAAAATGGTAGTTTAACAGAAAAAAAATCGGATTTTTGCAGTAAATAATCCTGGAGTATCTTATTTCAAGAATAAAAATTTTGTGGCACAAAAATTATTTCAAGATAAAAATTTACCAATGCTTAACAATCAGTTTACATTTAACAATAAAATGTTAAAGTTTCAGATTTTAACAAGGTTAAGACACAAGAATTTGCAACCATTTTTATTTTTCATTTATTGTTTGCCAGATGAAACCGATCCAAACTAAAAATATTTTCCAACTAGGAATTCTCACAGACCAAATTGAATTGTAGCAACGAATTTCGTCGGTAGGTGTTACCATGGCAACCACATCTAAAAACCTTTCCGCTTATCTCTCTCGAGGATTTTGGAGAACCGGAACGAATTTTAGATGTGATTGTGAAGAGGGAGGGAGAGAGACTTGTGTCAAGTCAAACAGAAGGAGAAATCGAGTGACATGGCTGCCATTTTGATTTTATCTAATTATTATTAATGATGGTGACGCAATTGCACGTGCAAATTCTGAGGGAGAGGAGAGAAGCCACGCAACCATCAACTCGCCAGGTGTCTGACATAATTAAAAGGACACCCAACCCTTAAAAAAGGGAACCCTCTAGGGTACGTGATTCATGGAACCAATCCTCCATACATGATGAAACCCTTTGAATACATCATCACATGACAAATTGCAAACGTTTAACTTTTTTTAAATTTGATTTTTAACTGTTAGACCATAGGATTTTCAGTTAAAATAGAATTTTTCTTGTTGAAATAAGAAGTTTACATTGTTGAAAAAGATTTTACATTGTTGAAATAAGAATTTTTATTTTTGTAATAAAAATTTTTATTGTTGTAATCAGAATTTTCATTGTTGTAATAAGAATTTTTATTGTTATAATCAGAATTTTCATTGTTGTAATAAGAATTTTCATTGCTAAAATGGTTTTAATTGTTGGAAAAAGATTTATTATTGTTGAAATAGGATTTTGTATTGTTGAAATTGGATTTTTCATTGTTGAAATCAGATTTTTCATTGTTAGAACGTTTTTAAAGTGAAAAAATAGAGAAAAAGTCAGTATTTTGTCCACATTTGTTGCTTCTTTAGGCCTAATTTAGGGATAAGTTAATGATGGTTGTGTGAGTGAGAAGGTGTTGAAAAGGGGGCTCCAATTTAGATATTTCCAGCTCTCAGGAGAGGGGGATTTTTTTCCTCTCTCTTCTCTCTCTCCTCTCTTGAAGTTTGAACCCGCACACAAAATTCCTAATTCTTGTTGCAATTATATAATAATGTGAGCTGTAATAGTTCCTGTTTGGCTATTTGCACTATCTTGATGGTGTGAGTGCGAGTTTTAATCACTAGAAGTTCCTTGTTTGCTGTGAGGATTATGGGATTATGCTTTTATAATAGTGTAAATATGGCATGTTTTGTTTGAGGTGATGAGGTTTGAAGGATTTGATGATTTGTTTTTGAAATTAGGATTAGATTTGGAGTTTTAGTGTAATTTTATGGGAGTTTTGCCAATGGAATATAGTTTGAAAAGTTTGCAATAAAATGTAATAAATTCTTTACATGTATTTGACTCATTTTCTTTGATTCCAAACTTATGTATAAACATTTCTGTAATTATCACAAACTGAATGGAAGAGATGGCAAAAAACACAAACACATTAATTAAGCAATTAAATGTGTTTATGGCTTTGCTATCTGTTCTTTTGCAATTCTTTTTCATGTTATTCACTAGTGAATCAAGATAGGTCTAAAAACAACAACTATTACAGTAAGCTAGCAAACATATAATCATGGGAAATTGTTAGTAGGAAAACCATAAACCCAAATTTCTGATGCACACATCTGGGCCCCAATTGGACAATGCCAGTATTCAGATGGCAAGGAATATAAAAGACAACAGTTGGGTAATGAATTATAGCCAACACTTGGTACTTAAGTATAGCATTGTTGGCTCTTTACTTGATTACCAGAGACTTTACATTTTAGTTTTAATTAAATGAAAATATTAGTAGGAAAGTATAGCAGAAAAGTAGCTGTTTCTATACTTTGACAAGAATAATATTAGAGGTAGCTGCAGCCATGTGGCTGGAAAATACTGCTAAATAGTGCTAGCATTAGCGAACAGTGAAAAATGGTAGCGAAGCCAATGCTGCTTACTTCTGATACAGTCAACGCTGGAAAATCTGGTCATAGTGAAATCTAGACAGCTGTGAAAATCTGGTGGGAAGTTGGGCAGAATTTGGGGCCCATTTTTAAAAAACAAAGGAAAAACTACTATGATGTCCAGACATCTATGAAATCCGGCCGGATTTTTGTATGGTTCCGATGATGTCCGGATTTCGCAGCGTTGACTATACTTAACAAAATTGTATGTTCTCTCTATTCTCTGAGGTTATATCAGTAATTTCTTCATACAGTATGCTGTTTAACACTTAAATACTCTTTAAATCCTAATCCATTTTCCACAATAAAAATGTAAAAAAAAAATACTCAAAATTAAACAAAAGCATCAAGAAATCAGACTTCCACACCACAAATTTAAACAATGAATAAATTTTCCACTTTATTTACATCCATTGTTATCTGCATGCCCAACAATGCTGTTAACAGACAACAGTGTAACAATGCTTCAATAGCCTTACAATAACTTGTATCACCACTCAGTAGCAGTATCACTTTTTATAATAACAATAAAAATAATGAAAAAAGGGGCAGTGAATGATCCCCTACTCTTCTAATGAGGATATCCCGTTTAGCAACAATCCCAGATTGAATGTGCCACGTGCACATCCGAACCCTCGATAAAATGATGACGTCAGGTCAGGGTCAAATTGATAATTGGACAAAACTTTTTCCATCACTTTTTTTTCCGTTTTGTCCTTTAATTGAACAGATGTGTGGTCACGTGACCCAATGTGACACGTGCATCTCATTTATTAATGAAGTAAAAAATGCGAGGAATGTTTCATATGTCTGACATGCCGAATTAAGGTTCAACTCACTTATGACAACCATATTTAATTTCATTTCATTAAAAAAACATTTTTATAATTTGTTAAAAATCATTTTTCGTTTCTCCCAGGAAAATCTCTTCTGGTTAATTAATCCGTTTACATTTTACTGAGTGTTGGGCCACCGAGTTTGTTTAGCCTCAACCTCAATCTGGCTAAATTTAAGCCACTCGCACATGACGTCATATGGTTTAGATTTAAAAGGGAAAAAAAAGATGGGAGGTTGTGTTTAGTGACAAATGAGTTTTGAGCTCCTTATTTTGTCTCGGTGTGTGTCAGCTGAGGCCATCTTGGCGTGTAGTGAGACGCCATGTGTCAAAACATTATCATTAATTTTAAGGAAATGTCAGAGAAGTCATTTGTTTATTTGTCATTTTTTTAATAAAAAGAATTTCTACAGTGTAAATATAAAACTAGAATAATTTATCAGGTTGTGTCTGGTTTTCTGGTGGTGTGTTTTGGGATTTTGATGTTTATGGTTTGGTTGGGTCTTCATACTCAGTGTCATTTTGTTGGAAATTGCTCAATGTGTTACTGATTGGCACTTCTAATGAGTTAAATTTGATTGGTGAAGCCATATCATGTGATGGTGATGATCAGTGCTGTATGAAATGTGACTGTGGTCAGTTTGTAATTGGCAATGTGCTGTGCTGGACTTATCTTTGCATTAATTTGATTGGGGAAATCAAATTTAATGCAAATGTTCCTAGAATTAATGACTTGGTGTGAATTATTCTGCAATTGGTTTTAACTGAAACTGGTGTTAAGTAGATATTGAAATATGTATGTTAGAGGAATTCATTCATACCATTGAAAATGACCTTTGGTTTCTGGGTCATTACCATTCATTAAGCTTTCCTGCAATGGTGAGTGGATGACCCTTAGAAAGTGCCCTATGTTCTCTCTACTCTTTTAAAAATATCTTTTGGACTGATCAGACTCAATTAACAAGATTGTAATTTACAATTTCTCCTACATCTTGATCTTTAAAGCCTACTTTGTACCATACAAATGTCACTATGTCACCAACTTCCAATATTTCACAAGAGTCGAGTCATAAATTCATTAAATCTTGGAATTCACAATTGTGAATCATGAGTTTCAGACTTCAACAAATATGAGCACAATTATTTAAAAATTTGTTATATCACATCTTATGCAAATATAAGCATAAGGAAATTCCCCTTAAAATGCTATTTTATAAAATAGCACAGCCAATCATGTTCAAGATTCATTAAATTTTTCCACCCCTTTTGCAAATGGTGAACTCAAAAGTTCAGTGTTTTATATCTTTTCATTTTCAGCACCAATTGTTGAAATTATTGTCTTATTTGATTCATATATTAAACCAGCTACTTGTTCTACCTCCTGAATTTTGAGATTCTTGGAATGTCAATCTTTGCAATGGGTTGGCCTGGTATTGCAATACCACTACTTTTCAAGTGTAATTTTAAAAGATAAATCCTGGTGCAAACACAAAAATATACATTTCCTTACACTATAAATGTATGCAGAAGGAAGGGTTATGATATACTTTGTTTGTACTGAATGAAAGTGTAAAATATATAATAGTATATCTTATTATTGTACTCAATTTCACTCATGCAATTTCAACATAATAAATACACCCTATATTCATTGTGCTATGTCTGTGACAAGTGAGAAAGTATTGTTATTTTTGTCAATGAGATATATGAGCCAATAACTCATTCAAGAACTGAGTAACAAATTTCACAACAAACTGTCCTTTTAACCTACATATTTCAGAAATTGTCATTCCATTTTCCATTTACTATTTCCACTATCATTAATCTATGAAATCAATGGTCTCTTTTCTCACATCAGTGCCTCCATTGTTTTTTTTTCCTTTTTTATGATGCATGAATGGATGTAAGAAATTCTGTATCATTCATTTCTCTCACTCCATTAATGGAATTGGCAATAGAGTATCAGTAACCTAATTTTCACAAATGAACTGGATTTTGGCTTGGATTCCCTGGTAAAGAAAAAAATCTATAGAAGTGTAGATGTTATCTGGCAATAAAAACAGAAGACATTCTATTCTATGAAATATCTGCAGAAAATCTATGTTAATCTACAGAATTGAGGATTTTGACCATTTTTTGAAGACATTCTGCACCAATGTCTAAATCTCCAGATACTTCTGTATAGGTTTTTTGTCTGTGTAAAGATTTTCTGCAATTTTCATCAAAAATCTACTGACAATATGCAGATTGGTCTAAAAACTGCAGGGAAAATGTGTAGACTTTTTAACCAGGGTTCATTCTTGCCCATATATAGAAAATTATTGATCCCAGGTTTTCTAAGCTTTTCACATACTGTAAATGATGGAAAGTATGTCAAAAAAGTCCAATCCTAACATTAAATGGGAACTGATCTCTTTCTAAAAGAAAGATCATTCATCATTTATGTCTAAATTTGTAAGTTATGAAGTTTACAGCTCGAAAAAATGCAAAGTTTTGCTAGAAAAAAATGTTAAGGAAAAAAAATGAAAAAGTCCTGCTGTTGCCTGGTGCTTTTATCTCACCCCAACTTGCACGTGTTCAGAGAGATGTCAAATGATACTCCCATAGATTCAAATGTAAAATTGCTTTTTCAATCTGCATTGACATCATACATGCACTATTATTTTTAGATCATGTTTTTGCAAAAACATTATTTTCGTCTTAGATTTAATTAATCAGCTTAAATGGGCTGTTAATTTGACAGAAGTGTGTTTTTTTTCCGTGGGTTTGTTTTCTTGTTTTTTATTTTCTATTTTTGTTTATTTCCTTGATTTACTGTTATGTTTGGTTTGTGAGTTGACAAAAAAAAGTTAGAAAAACAAAAGCAGTGAAAATATTTGACGTTGTTGGTGTTGCTTTTGGATCCATTTCACCGCTGTTTAGATAAATAACCAGAGAAACTGAGAAAAGACGGAATTAAAATAGAAAGTGTAACGAAAAATAAGCCGAGGTGCCATACTTGTCTTGTTGGAATGCCATAAAATTGTTGCTAACAATGGAAAAAACGAGTTTTCGCGAGAATGTAACGAGAAAGAGATTAATGGCGGCGATGGTGCCGATGTCTGGCCAATTTTATACTGATTTCAATATGAATTTTATTAATTTAATGATTATAAGTAATAAATACTATTGTAATAATTGTAATTTATGTAATAGAGTGCGAGTCAGACGTAAGTTTAGTGGTTTATGAACTGAATTTCGAATTTTTGCGTTGAATTTTGACATTTCTAGGTTTAATTTTTATTTATTTTATCATTTTAGTGAAATTTAACGCCTAAAAATGCCGGTTTTTACAAGTGATGAGGAAGAAATCGGTGAAATCAAACAGCACATGGCGGTGCAGGTATAAATTTGATGCGATTTGAAGAGAATTTTTAAACATTGATTTTTTTTTTAAAACAAAATAAATTAATGATAGGAATTTGATTATGTGGATGAAATTCGCGATGAGAGACCTAGACGGAGACGTGAATCATCGTCGGGAGTCGTATCGCCACCATCAGGTTCGATTTCACGTGAGACGATGAGTTTGCGTGAGAATGCTCGCAGTAGAATTCAACGTGCAAAGGTGGAAAATAAAAAAATCAACAGAAAAAATACTAAACTAATGAAATAAAAATATAAAATACAGGAAAAAACCCAAGAAAAAATGCGGTTGAAGTTTCTGAGAGAAAAATCCGCCACATCGACACGTTTTGACCGAGTAATTAAATGAAAATAAAAATTTAAATTTAAAAAAAAACATTGAACGGAAGAATTTGGAACTTTTTAGGTTTTAGAGGAAGAGTCATCGAATTTGGACGTTGCAGTGAAGAAAGTTTTAGACAGAAGACGTCCAGAATCAACCCGAAAATCCGAGGTAAAAATTTTGAATGGAATGGAATTTGAAAAAAAAATCAAAAAAAAATTCGATGGGAAACGCCCATTGAAAAGGGTTATTGCGTTTGCCACATGTTGGCAGCGTGACTGAGCGGTTTCCTGTCAATGATTCATTCATACTTGGCCATCCCATTGTTATTTTCTTTTTTTCCTCGTTCACTTGAGAGCCCACACCTGTTTTTCACGCTGACGTGATTTCTCAGGTGCATTTCACATACCATCAGTATTTTTTTCAATTTTAAATGAATTTACATCAATATACTGTTGTATAAGGAAATTTTTTTTGCTTCATTGGAAGGCCGGATTGATTATGACATTTTTCCAGTGGAAAATTTATAAATATTTATTTTTAAAAAAAATAATTTATTTACATCAAAATAACTGAAAATAATTAATTTTTAATTGAAATTTTCAATAATTTGATTTTTTTAAATTTTGTTTCTAATTTGAACTAATTCCTAAGTTGTTTTGTGGTCATTTGCACGTGAAGTTGTATTTTAATGACCCACTCGATGGTCGGATTTTTCACTGGAATGAGTCGTGCGTGCATCGCAGTGTAGTTCCGGCTTTTCTTTACGCAAGATAATGACCAAGGCCATTGCAAAACGCGCAATTGTCCTCGTGTTGCATCTATTCATTCAAACTTATTCGTGCAGAACGCGGCAAAAGTGTGGCAAGGTTTTAATTCACACACCTGTGCTCCACTCTCCAGACGTAATTAACTGCGATTTAATAGCACAAAGGTTTTGAATTAAATATTTTTTTTTTGGTGGAGAAAAGAAAAACATAATAATTGTGGGATTGTTGCTCCAATTAAAAAAATCCTCTATGCTTGTTGTACCTTCAAGGGCGACTTCAATTCTTTCATGCCTTCCTCGTTCCATTAAACACTGAATGAACATATAGAAAAAAAAGTTGTAAAAAGGTAGAGAATTCTGAAAAAGGAAATGGGGAAATTGTAGTAGAATTGAAAGTGATGTCATCAGTTTAGAAAAAAAATAAGGTTTGGTTTGGTTTGGTTTGGTTTGGAATTGGCTCTAAGCAATTCCGGTGTTGGTGGTAAGTAAGGTTGCGATTCAATTGGTTTTTCTTCAGCATTCTGAACTGAAAATTACCATGGGTCCATTCCATAGAGAGTTGCCTAACTGAAGCAGAAATATGTAAATTATTTTGGCACGATATAGGCAAATATATAAGACTGGAGAAGTGTCAAAAGCTGATTAATTTCATGGTGATGCTGCAAACTCTTGAATATTAAAAATATAAAATTTTAATACTTTTGGCACAGTAGCCGCATTCAAAAACTAAAACAAATTTGTGTTTTAGTTGTGTTTTGTGTTTTAGACTGAGAATTAATGAGAAATAAGTTACACCTAAAACACACAAAACAATTTTTGTTTTAGTTTTTGAATGCAGCTAGTGAAAATGAAGTACGGTATGTTTAGTTTCTTCTTTTTGTTTAAATTGACTTTAAATGTGCGATCAAAATGTGAAAATAAAAATTTCAATACTTATGGAGGATAATCAATCGACCGATTTCGACTAGTTTGTTGAGTTTGCTTAAAACACCGAACTATAATTTGATCGAATTGGTTGGTTAAACGAATTTCAACGTTGCATGACGGAGAAGCCCAACTTTTCTGAATAATGCCATTGTGGTAATTTTAGCTGCAGTAGAGTCCCGTTCCAATTACCCAAGGTAACTTGGTTATCTGCCTCTAATGGCTTATTGTTGTATACGCACACATGGAAGGGCACTTGCATAGAGCCCCAGATTTCTAGGGGACCTAATTTCGGTTGATCAGTTTACCAAAAATTATAAATAAAATAAAATATATTTTATTTTATTAATATAAATTGGTGTTGGAGGACCATTTATTTCATATGTACCAGTAACCAGACCCCCAAATACCATAATACGCCACCATTCGTCTCTGTTATCCAATATTCTGGTTCATCCATGTGACATGGATTAAACAATAAAATTGTGCCTGTAGAGCCTTCAGCTTCCAGTGTCCGATTCAGTATAAACAAAGAATAGAAGAGTGACACTTTTAGTATAGTTGTGTAGCATTACTGGTAATCTGTGTAAGAAAAAATTGAGTAACTTCCTTATTTCCAGTTGGTACAAGACAAAAATATGGTCAGAGCAAAACAGTTGGTGTCTTGGTGACCATGTGATGTTAATAAATGAGTTTATTCTGTTTTTCGAATATTTCTACAAAATTGTATAGACATACTTTTGTTATTGATGATGATGATGATGATGATGATATGGTGCGTTGAAAAATACAACATTCCAGACAAAACAGGACATTAGTCGCTTTAACGCTTGAAAAACAAAACAGGAAATGAGGCAATTAATCGATTGGATTCTTTTAAAATAAAGCCAGCATGAAGGTTTTTAGGCTGTATAGCTTCAAGTGACTGCAGTTATAAATTACAAATTTATATATAGTGAAAGTTATTAAGGAGTTTGTGCAGGTGCAACTTAAAAGACTTATCTTATGACTTATGACTTAGAACCATTCGATTAAATGGCAATAAATCATAAGATAAGTCTTGGAAGTTGCATCAACTTGAAGTCCCTTATGACTTTGTCGACTTTTGAATTTATACTTAAAAAATTGTTTTATACCTGGTGACATACTGCACATGCGCACAACATAAAGTAGACATACCTTATGATTTATTAGGGAATTTGCGCTGATGCAACGTATAGGACGTACAGTACAGTAGCATCCAAAAGAAATGCATCAAACACTTTTTTGTAATTTTTTTAAATGATGAAAAGAAAATACAGCTACGTCACTAGAATATAAGTTTGTTCAGATCAAAAGGGTTATCTTCCTGTAATTTCATGTATTGTCATGTGATAAGGTCAAGTGTTTAAGACTACCCAATCACAGACGTTTTGATGCATTACTTTTGGACGCTACTGTATCTTATAACTTATGACTTATAGCCATTCCATTAACACGGCCATAAGTTATAAGATACGTCCTATAAGTTGCATCAGCGCAAATTCCCTGTTATGTTTATTTATAAGTCGACTTATAAAGCTCTAAATTGATTTAACATAAATTATAAAGTGTACCATAAGTCATAAAGTGATAGAATTGGCTTCAGCAAAGTTCTAAATAACGAGACCAATATTATTTACGAGATTTTTATACAAAATTATTTTGTACGATAAAAGCAAAGAATACTTGCACACCTCCACCGCCAAATGTCGCCTACTGTTCAAATTGAATGCCCCTATTCGATAGGAGAACAGCAAAAGTGACTCCCTCGCCTTTGATGCTGATTGTTCCCAATTTCTCTGTCGAGGGCAAATACTATGGCTGGGTTAACCATCAATGCAGGAGGGCGAGAAAGAAAAATTTCTTTTATCTCGATGACCCATTTTGCTACATTCAATTATCAAGTATAAAACCAATTTATTAACCCTAAAAAAAGTAATAATAACAATTCCCAACCCCTAATAACACCCTGAAATAAAACCAGTTCCTCTAAAACTCAAAGAATATTTCCTTTAATAACCCTTAATGATTAAAGGTGCAGCCACTAAGGGTAGTGGTCAGATGAAGGCATCTTCCCAGCTGAACCTTCTGCATCCCATCTGTTTAAGTCCAGGTGAGAATCCAGATGGGGGAGGGGTTTTTTTAAAAGACGAAACTCGTACATCTGCTTACAGATGGGGGTCCACCTGGTGGCGACCAGGCGACCAGCCGTCCAGCATCCGCAAGATGGGGAATTGGGATGATACTGTTGGAACTTGTGATTTGGCTGCTGTTTGTTTGAAATGAGGAAAGAATTAATGGTATATAAAAACTTTAAAAATGTTTTCTTATTGCTCTTTGTATAGGGTTTCATAAATAAAATCGATATTGTGATTCATGTACATTCAGCATTTGTGCAATTTACCCTTTAGAAGAAAAGGAGTGTTTATTCTAAACTAAAAAGTATAAAAACAAAAGCAAATTCTCCAAGCTGTAAATAAAAACGAAACCTCAATCCGGTACATACGAATAATCAAAACTTTTGCCATAAACACCAAATACTAAATTTTTAATAGAACAAAAGCTTTATTGATGATAAGACAAGATGGTCAGAGGTTTACACCATGCATCACAAATGGCAAGTCTTCGACAAGATTAAGGATTATAAGCGTAAAATGGAAAAGAATACTGGTGAAAAGTTAGTTGCATTGAGGACTGACAAGGGAATGGAGTATTGTTCCAATAAAGTTCATTCATTCTTACCATGTTTTACCATACTTGTCAATTCTAAACAGATTCTCAAGAATCAGTTTGTCTAAAAATTGTGTTATAACTACTTTCGGACACGATCATACGATCGTCAGGAAAAGGGGGAAATCGGTCTATAACTCCTTAAACATCTTCTGCATTCTAATTTAAATACCTATAATCAGTTTAAACGGATTATTCAGAATAATAGTTTACTTTGTATAATTAGAGTCAGGACTTCAGATAGTGCTAGAAAAACGTTAAGGGAAGACATTTGCTCTTTTTTAATCATACCACCCATTGTTCCGATCTTCGGATAGTTCGAAACAACCTCCAGGAGCTTTTAGCGATTATTCGATTATGTCACTAGTGCATTAGTTCTATTATTCACCTAATCAGTCGATACCCTGTCACACGATTATCTAAAAATCACAATCATCAAAATCGAACAAACGCAACATCGTTTTTAATTATAAAACCCCCTATTGAGAGATTTGGCAAGCAGCACGACGATACACCGGAAATAATAAACATGAATGAGATTTATATTTGAAAAGTGAATTTATTCGATACATAGAATGAAAAAAATTTAGTTCTAGTGAATGGATATAATGGAATGGTCAAGCTGCTACGGAAGAGTGGACGGCACGCACTGGGCACCCAACTGACCACTCCTTTGACCCGAGATGGTCAGCCAGCTGGTCGTGGTCAGCAGTTTCGAAGGACACACCCATCGACAGGAACCGGTGAAAGAAGAAATGCACCCTGGGGTTGATGTTGATTTCATTTTTCTTCTCTCTTTCTAATGGTCGAACTTTAACCCAAACAACACGCACCTGGATTTCATTGCTGGGTGTTTAATTTATGGTGATTTCAATGGGTCGACATTCTTTTTTTGAATTTATTTCCCAAGGTTTGAATTTTTTATTCTCACCGTTGAATTTTTTTTTTTTATTTTTGAATAAATTTAACTGAATTTCTAGGGTGTATAGTATAGTAACACTGGTATAATTGTTGTTGGCAGCCATAGCAAAGAAACGAGAATGGGGGAACTGAACTATATAGAATTCAAGAGGTATGATTAAGGGTGCCCAGTCTGTTGTTGATACATTTTTATGTTTATTAACCCATGTTAAGCTTGTTTATGCAGGAAATGTTGCAGAGTCATGTGTTTACAAATGAATTGGTATGTGCTACACAGGGAGTGCTTATTCTCCTTGAATTATAACTGTATTGACCTTTGCCCAACCACCTCTCCCCTGTTTCATAATTGTGATGTGTATATAGTATAGTACTATATTTTATTTTATGGGTTTTGCAAGGAATCATGTGGAAAGAATGTATTGCTGGTGATGTAAGCTTAAAAGTTACTTGGAAGTTGTCAATTAAATATGACATTTATAGTATACTTCAAGAATTCCTGGTTGGACTATAATTTGAAAATTGAAATGCAGTGAGCGACAATACTTTGAAATTTAAGGTTCTTAAATAAATCAAAATCAAATCATCGATTAAGTTAAAACGTTAAATATCGTGTATAAAATATATAGTTTCAAAAAAATTAAAATATTTAAATGCAAATTAAAATATTTAAACGCAAATTATTATGAATGGCACCGTGACAAAACTTTGAGTGTCTCATAAATGTTTCGATTGGGCATTCAAATTATTATTTGCATTTTAAATATGATATTTAGGTTTGGAATTAAATATTTAGGATTATAATCGAAGACGTGTTTTTGATTTATTTAAGAAACCCCTAAAGTTTTGGCGGGGTTCTATAATTTTGTGTATGAATTTAAAGGGTTTTGTTGTCAAATTAATTGCTGTAGTTCAATGATTCTAAAAGTGGGTGGTGGGATCACCTAGAGGCGCAGTGGACTGCCAAGGAATGACAAAAATGATTTAAAAAAATAAAATGATATACGTATGTTTTTTTTATATCATGTGGAATAAACGAGCAATTATAAATTATGATTCTTTCGAATTTTATTGAATAATTTATTATGTTTTAACGGATCATCAAATTGCTATAGGGCGGATGGATGGTCGTTAGTAAAAAAAAGTAATAGTCAGACGTATGAAACAATGAGCAATATATTTAAAGTAGCATTTACTCCAAAGTAAAAGGTAAAAACAAATGCTAATACATTTGCTTAAATTTTTTATTTTTACCACTACATGATCGGGAAGTTTCGATTTTGATTGGTGTAGATTATTATTGGCAAATCGTAACCGGTGAGAACGTGTCACGAGTTTCTGAGTCAATTGTGGCATCAAAAACATGAAAAAAAGCATTAGATCCTTTTTAATCACACCATTCAATAATATCGACATAAATCACACATAAATGCCAAATTGAAAAAAATGAGTCAACAAAAATTTTATATTCTCAATTTCCTTTTATTAATTCCTGAAAATTTAAATTACCATAAAAGAAACAATTTATCAGAAAAAAACCTTTAAAAAACCCATTCTACACATCCTCTTCCTGTTCTTACACGACTCTTGTTTTGCCATCAACTTTTTTCCCCCATTTTACTTTCCACGAAACATAATTAAATGGGCATTTTCAACTTTAAAAAAAGCAAATAAAATAAAACGTTTTATGGCCCTTAGTCGTGGACAATTGATCACCAGGTGGGGGTTGTATTTTGGACCACGTGCTAGTCTTGATAGTGGTGCAGCTGGTCCTTTCCTCTCTTTAGGTAAAAGAAAGAAAAAAACGACAAGTTATCAGTCAGTCAAGCAAAGGGAGATGATGTCAAACCCGTTTGGCAATGCCATTGACGGACTGGTGGCAGAACAACACACCTCTTTCTTAACTGCACCTCGTGACAAGACT
This sequence comes from Geophilus flavus, assembly GCA_034695885.1. Taxonomy (NCBI): domain Eukaryota; kingdom Metazoa; phylum Arthropoda; class Chilopoda; order Geophilomorpha; family Geophilidae; genus Geophilus; species Geophilus flavus. The sequence continues at coordinate 23,105 of JAQFZO010000302.1, forward strand.
TCAGTAGTCGCTGACAGATGGTTTGGACTGACTAGACAGACCATTCGTAAATGCTAAATGGTTTTATTAGAACCACCTTCCTGTCATTCACTATTACTTTATACTTTGTATTGGAATTGCTACAAAAAAAATGGGTGGGGATAGAGAGAGTTTTCAGGGTTTGGTCCAGGGAATTGTGAATTGTGATTGTTGGGTTTGTAATTGATGGTAGTGATTGGGTATTGTTTGTGGAATGATGGTTGTTGTATAACAATGTCTTGTGTTTGTTGGCAGTTGTAATTGTTGAAATTTTGTGATATAACGATTGCAGTGTTTTGTATTGTAATGATTTTTGCAATAATTGATTTTAAGGATTGTTGTGATTGTTGGGTTTGTAATTGATGGTGCGGTGATTGAGGTATTGTTTGTGAAATGGGTTGTTGGGTTGTTGTGTAACAATGTTTTGTGTTTATCAGTAGTTGCAATTGTTGAAATTTTGTGATATAACAATTGCAGTGTTTTGTATTGTAATGATTTTTGCAATAATTGATTTTAAGGGGTTGTGATTGTTGGATTTGTAATTGATGGTGGTGATTGTTGGATTTGTAATTGATGTGGTGATTGGGTATTGTTTGTGAAATGATGGTTGTTGCATATCAATGTGTTGTGATTGTTATTATTTTGTGGTAATTGTTGAAATTTTGTGATAACAATTACAATGTTTTGTATTGTAATGTAATGATTTTTGCAACAATTTATTTTTAAGGGTCGTTATGATTGTTGGAGTTTATTAAAGATGGTGATTTTTTCAATATTGTATAACAGCAACAATCAATTATATGCAAAAAACTAGAATTTTCCAACAATAAATTGGAATATCTCATTTTTGAAAGCAAATTTAGTGTAAAATTTGAGGAAAATTCTTCTATTTATGATATTTCCTCAGATTTATGCTTTAATAGGGAGACAAAATTTATAATTATAAGGAAAAAATGGTTGTAGACAAACTATTCTACAATTTTATTGAATTTTCATAATTCTGCTATTTTTCTTCATTATAGAAAAAACATATTTTCAAACCCATTACATTTATCACACACCTGCAGCCATAAACCACCACTTCATTTCCCAAAATCCCAACATAACAGGAATCCAAGTAAACATGAAATCGAAACCTATAGAAATTTTCCAAAGAATCAAATCAAAACACGTGCAACCATTCCATGAAAAACAGATCGCATATACCCCAAAACCCCCAAAAACTCCAATTTCTTCCCTTACATTTCAATTTTCAACCTCGTACCCCTCCCCTTTCCAAAAAAAAAAAAAAAAACACCACCAAACCATGGAACACAGCCTTAAAACCATCCAACTTAACAGGATAAATAGAATTGGAGGGTAATTCTTAATCGCCTCCCTGTATTTAAAGGGACAGAGGGGGAGAGAGAAAAACAGACAAGAGGGCACTCGAATCCACAATAGGATCCCCCTCTCTCAACCCAATTAGAGCGCTTTACAAATTGCAACTACAGTTGAACAACAAGCAAACTCACTTTATTGCAACCTGGTGTCGAAATCTCGCCCCCATCCTCCCTCATCTTCGTCCCTCACCCACTCTCTCTCTCTCTCTCTCTCTCTCTCTCTCTCTCTTTTCATTTTTTTCTTAAATAGCAAAAACCTTTTTACTGAGGAAGTGGTTTTCACGCACATTCTTACGCTTTTCAGTAAAGATGGAGGAGGAGAGGAGGAGGGGTAAAAAGGTACCGATAACGTCCGAAGCGTGAAGGAAGCGGGATGTTAGGGTTTTGCAAAATTCATACGATGGGAATTTGTTGCAAGGGATGTTGGGATTATGGAAGGGGAAAAAGCTACGGGGTCACCGTGTCGCCAGGTGCATTTATGTCCCAGGTGGGAATTGTCACTTTCCCAGGGGTCTCTCTCCTTACGTGGGTCAAGTGGTCACCTGTCCCTTTACATTATGAATTAAATATAGCGAAGGGGAAGGAGTTGTTTACATTTTTAATGGTTTTTATTAATACCCCCCGACCCTCGGTATAGCGAATACCATTGGATCGAGTGGTGTTTGGTTGTTGTAATGAGGTTTTTACTACATCCGTGCACATTTTTTATTAGTATTTTATATTTATGGGAAAAAAATAAAAAAATTAGTTCGTTATACGGAGGTTGGCGGTATGGGTGATTTCGTTGTAATGAGTTTTTAATTATTTTTTTTTTTGATTTGCATTTTGCAGGTGGACGATGTGTCGCCTTTGGATTTTTTTGCGCGTGAATGGGTGAGTGAAGAAGAGGAAAGAGTCAGTGATAGAAGTTGTTTGTACCCTTCACTGACTGAAGAAGAGTTGCGAGCCGAAGGGAGTTTCAGAGGGTGGATTAATGGGATTAAAGAATCTAAGTTTTGGAGGAGAATTCTGGGATTGCCGCTTCCTCCACCACCGCCACCGCCGGTACCCGAAAAAGATGAATCGGAGTCGGAGAGTAAACTCGAAATTGAACCTGAACCTGAACCAGGGCCGAGTACGACTCGAGTCGAAGTAAAGTTATGTTTTTTTTATCAATGGGAAAATTTATTTAAATAAAAACTTTATTTCTAGACGCCTGTGGTCGAAGAGTCTCCAACGAGAGCAGCGAAAGGTAAAAATTGCTGGTGTTGATCGCTTAGCGACATCTAGTGACAAAAATTGAATTTTTTCTAGCGAAAGTATCTTCGCACGATTTAATTTCTTCTCCCGTTCATTGGGGTTCGTGCCCGCAAGTACCAGCATTTGTAATTCCGGCCAATGTTCGAAATAAATGGGAAGGACGGATCTATTATTTCCCGTCGACTAAATCACGTGAGTTGAATAAATCAACTTTTTTGCTTCGTTGAAAAAATTATGCATACTGAGATTTTTTTATTATGTTTCAACAGCTATTTTCTCTGATGAATGTGGTAATGCATATTTATGGTGCAGAAATTTGGAAGATGAAGGATTCTACGTGGGTCAAAAAGCGAGACTTGCGCCGTGGAATAAAAATAAAATTAAAAATAGACTCATCATGGAAGAAGTATTTTTTCTATTATTTTTAAATTTTACCTAAATAAAAATTAATTTATGTAATTTTTTTGTTTTGTTTATTTTAGAGTTTTAAATTTTTTGGTCCCGATACAGAACTGGAACAAGCCGTCAACCCTTTTCTTGCAATTTCATTCAATCGACAAAAAATGTCGAGTGACGATGAATGGGCCGATCAATTGGCATCTAGCATCGTAAATACTAAATTACATTATGAAATTTTATGTGCATTTATTCAAAGTTTTTTTTTTTATTTTTAGGGAATTAATTTATGTTCTGGGTTTGACGAATCCGGAAACCGGTATCAGTTGGATGTACACGTGAAAAATATTCGATTTTTGCATCATCATCTGTTCAGTTTGGAACACGTTTTAGCTAGTAAATTGATGCAGTTGTGCGAGCAGTTGCAAAAACAGGAAAATCGGGATATTATTTCCCTGATTAATTCAAGAGTAATTTATTTATTTTTTAATGTTTTAAGTTTTTTTTTTAGTACAAAAGATTAATTTTAATTTATTTTATTTAAAAAAAAAATTAAGCTTCAAATTGTCGCATCTGCAATTGAAAATATCGCTCTCGAAACTGAATTGGTCGAAAAGGAGAAAAGGAAACGATTAGAGACTTATATACAGGAAATGAGGTAATTCACTTTGTTATTAATGTCTATTAGGTATATATCTTTTTCAGTGTATTTTTATCTTATTTTCAGGCAATTACGGAAACAAAAAGACGATGAAGAATTATTGAATCGTTCTTTATTAAAAAATATATTGAATTTATGGAAACGAATTAAGGATGTAAGGGTTAAACAGAAGTACAGTAATACGAATATACAGTTACAGATTAATAAGTATGAGATTATTTATCTCATAAATATAAATTTTAATTATTTTAATTATTTTTTATAGGATTGATGCAAATTTAGAGGAAGATCAACAAAATTGGAAGCATGAAATTCAGCTTGAATTCGAGGAAGCGAAGTTGTTGCATAAAGTTGAAAAAATGGTGAAGGAAAACTCAAAAAAGAAAAAGAGAAAAAAACGAAAAGGGAAGCATCAAATGTCGGATGAAAATGCAGATGATGTAGACGATAAATTTGACCGGATTAAGGTGCTGAAAAATGTGAGACAAAAGGCAATGAACCAAAGAAGACGCCCTGGTATAAACTTAAACGGGTTAGAGAAACTTTTAAACGGTTCAGTGATTTTAGGACTTCTTATTTGTAGGTGAACCACAATTACACCCTGTTTTGACATTTGGTGGTGTCATAAGTGCGAATACCTGCACTTCAGTGTAAATAAATTTTTTTTTTTTTTTTTTTTGGTTTTTTAATAAAAATTTATAATTTTTTTTTCAAAGGGGTGAGGTGAAACGACGCACTCATGTCGACAAAATGAAGTTGTTTGTACGGATTTTGTATAATGGAAAAGAAGTTTGTCGAACTATTTCGAAGTAACATTAGAATTTAATAAAATTTTTATCTTTATACTAATTTTTGTTGTATATTTTTAGGAATTTCATTGATGATTTCACGGTTAACATTGATCAGATGTACAATTTGTACGTTTTTCAAAAACCTGAGAAAATAACATTACAAGTAATGTTGATTTTAATTTCTACCCGAGTCGGGTATATTGAAAAATTATTATTTTTCAGGTGTTCGAGACGAAAAATACATGGAATTTTAATTTTAAAAATAATTTAATTGCCGAGATTTATCTACCGATTCCAAATTCAAACACAACAGAAGAAACGGCGAAATTCACTGAGCAAGTCTTCAGTTCTGAGACCGAACATTTCCACACTCATGAAGGAGTAGGAAGTGGTACAAAGTTTTAATTTAAAATTCAGTGCAGCAGTTTATTTTTTATTTCTCAAATTCTAATTTTTTTTTCAAATTTATTTATTTATTTAGGTTTGAATGTGGATTTGATTTCACAATCTGAACATCTTTTTACCCAAGGAATTATAACTTGTTCTTCTTGGTGGGGAATAGATTGTGATGGCAAAATTTTGAGCCCAATTATGAAGGACGAAAATGAGTCAGGGCGTTCGTACGTTTTGTTACTTAATTAATTTGTTATTTAATGATTTTATTAATTTATAATTTTTAAATTTAAAAATTAGGAAAAAATTAGGGGATGTGATTGGTGCAGTCGGAGTTGTGGATGCAAATCAACTCGGAACGTGGATTAATGAAGCTCATCTTGACCCCAACGATCCAGCTAACAGCGATTTTCTGCATCTACTTGCAGTTAGTATTTAATATTTTAGGAATTTTACATATTTATTAAAAAATTTAATTTGTATTTACTTTTCCTTTAGGATTCATCGGAAGTCG
>JAQFZO010000303.1:0-28394 GCA_034695885.1 Geophilus flavus
AGGAAAGTGGAGAGAGAAGAGGAGTGAAGGAGGGAGATGTTTGAAGTAAAAAAAAAAGATGAAAAATCACTAGCTGACCTCGTACACAACACCTGAACTCCCCCTCGAATTCTTAATGTCATTAAAATGACAACACCGTAACTACGCAGCTAACCTGTTGCATATGAACAGGAATCTGTCACAAGGACGATCCCTTTTGGGATTCGCTTCTATCAACACTCCCAATCCCAACACTTTATCGCGTCGTGGACGTCCAAACACAACAATCTTCTTCCTCTCGGGGGACCCCTAGCGTCGAATGAGGACACATTCCGGATCAACCAATCAGCAGTTGCATAGATTTAGGAATTAAACCCTTTTATTACATCATCGATAATTAGCCGTGATCCGCTAAAATAAACTCCGTCGTTTCGTCCTCGACAAACTGTCACGTGATTTCGTTCTTTCCGGGTGGCATGCGCTTGACAGGGCTGATGCCCTTGCCGCCGGCCCACGGTTCCCCTGCGGCGTCCGCCGGTCATGCATGTATTCACGAGGTGCGCGCGCCCCCGCGTGGCCGCCAAGTGATTGGTCACCGCTGTCAGTCACCGCGGCAACTACGACACATTTTCATGGGAATTACATTTCCGGCCGCCTACATCAGGCCATGCTCACCTCCCTCAGGCTGTCGCTTGTCAAACTCAAACCCCAAACAAAAATTGAATAATAAACACAAAAAAAAAAAAATGATGGAAAAATGTGCGCACGTTATAGACAATGAGGATGAGGATGATAATTTATTGTTATTTATTATTATCCTTATCAGTCACAATCCTTTGACACCAGCGAAATTTCCATCTTTCCCCCCTTATACGCGATAATCGCCGCGTCCCATTGCGGCTGCAAGCGTTGACAGCTTGTCTGCAAAGGCTACTGGGCCGTGGACAGTGGTGAGAAACCACCGATCGCCTCAGCTACAGCTTATTAGCCCGTCAGCGCGTCTCTCTCTCTCTCGTTCTCTCTTCTGGTCAAGCCTTCCATTCGCCTCCCACTCGTATACGAACGAGAGGAGACCGAATTTACCCATCACGTGACATCGCATTAAACACGCACTCAAATAGCCTTATCGAGGCATGGAAAGAAAGAAAAGACAGAAAAGAAAGAAAAAGAAAAAACATGCTGACTAAACACTACTCCATGCATCCTAATCTGTCACAAAGTTGAGACGCGCATGACATGACAAAGGTGGCTTTCAATTTCTGCTCAGTCATTAAATCTCCATCTCTCCTTTCCACGACCGAAAACCGACAAAGAAAAATAACTCACTCGACGCCGAAAAGTCAAAAACTGGTTCGATACGCAGCCATTCGAAATTCCACCGCCAGTTGGCGCTAAAACACACTGGACCGGCGCTTTAAAACCGCTTTTCGAGCGAGCCGATTCATCAACAATGGTTCAAAAGCGGGTATGGATCGACTTACACTCAATTTTTATCACCAGATGTCCCCAACACAGCAATTACAAAGTGTCCCCGGTGCGTTTGCAATCGCTCCCCTCGGGGATAAATCATGCGTGTGTCTTCGGCCACCCATAGTATGCAGGAAAAAGAGAAACGCCGGCCGTGAATCTTTCCCCACACCTCACAGTCGAAAAGAGAGACGCCACACAAACATAAGAATTACCCCTTGGGGATAAGTCGGCCGCAAGCAGCAGCAGCAGCAGCAGCAACAACTGCTCCTGCATTTGGCCCCTTAATGAAATATGGGCTGGGCGGGACATGTGCTTATGATTTATTTACCGAGAACTCAAGCAAACACATCAAACTTCACTCCAGGTGCCCACTCTAAATCAGGCTATACGGATCAATTACCAGTAATCATTTTCAAGACTTGAAGAAGAAAAAAAATTCAGACGGAAATTCTCATCATATTTTCACACGCTTTCTTTTTCGTTTTCTTTCTTTCTTAACGTGGACAACGATCGGTAAATAAAAATTGACCACTGTCCACAATAGGTAAAAGGAACCCAACCTCCGACAGGTGAAACGATTTTTAGAGGATGTTTTACGAGCCAGACATCACCATAATTCACTTTGGTCAACTTACACAATATCCTTTTTGTTCACTTAAAAACTCCCCAAACTGACCTGTTAGCATCTGTTGTCCGGTCACCATTCAACTACTCACAAATTCATCACTATACATCTGCCCACCTCTGAAGGCCGAGATTTATGATCGTCACTACAGTTCACCACACTAATCAAAAGTTATTGGCGCATACCACGCCCACATTTCCTGCCTAACACCTGGCATAAAAATATTTCTTGACCAGTGGTCAATCGACGTTGAATTTATGAGAAAGTTAAAATATTATTTTCCCCTCTTATAGTATAAAATTAAATTTTATAATAAATAAATAAATTTAAATTTTTTCTCTCCAAACCGGAAACGTCTTGCAAACTTCCTTACAAATAACAACAACAACAACAACAACATAACTGCCTTTAAACGTATTGCACAGATTAAAGTGTTAATCGAATTCAAAGGGTGCATGACCCTAAAAGCCACGCATCACGCCATCACAAGCACTCACCTGAGTCTGTTCGGCATCACACGAGGAATTCTTTTACGACACAGGTAAAAATTTTTACGACACGACGCCAAACCACGCAACGATGACATTGAACACAAAACAAACCGAAAACTCACTAAACTATAACATATCATTCACCCAGACACAAAAAAACGAAATATCCAGGTGCATCAAACCATGCGAAATCTTCAAACAAACTCCCCCTATTGAGAAAACACACAAGAAAAAGTAAAAAGAAAAAAAACCAAAAAAAAAAAAAAAATTTGAAGGAACCCTTCGACATTAAGATAGACAAGCACCTCCCACCTTCTTATCCGAGTCCCCTCGAATCGGTGCCGACAACCCCTGGCAATTACCCCCATTTAGAACGACGGTGTGTCGGTCTGCGCCAAACCGACCACCATCTCCACACCCACTCGGCCGCGCGGGCTTTAATTATCCATCCATCAGCAACAGCAGCAGGCAAGGCCCCCAGAGAGGGCGCCAACAAAGACGGCCATTGTAGCCTAGTCCCTCAACTATCCATCACGCGACGTTGGAGTCGCCCTATTCCCATCGTCTAAGAGAAAAGAAGAGTCATTTTGGTGCTCAATGCACACGTGCGACTATCAACCATGAATAAAAATAATCCAAGAATAAGCACGTGCACCCACTACCATTAGGCATGCAGTCAAGAGAGTAAACGGTTTTATCCACCACCAGGTTGTGCTCAAATCGTAAGGTTTTTTTTTTTATTTTTAAGGGAGGAAGGGAAGGGGGAGGGGTTATTCCGTACTGACACACGAATCAATAACGCTAAAGAGAGAAAAAAAATAAATTTTATTTATTTATTATTATTTTTTTTTGGATGGGAGAGTGAGGGAGGGGGATGAGTGGGTGGGAGAGAGAGAGAAATCGACTGAAATTGCGTAGGCAAAGTTGAAAAGGTAACTTATTAATAAAACATACTTCATCACAGGAAATTAAATTACGTTCCATATATGTCAACCCTTCGTGTGATATTGACTCGGTGTTAATTTCTCACATATTTATTTTATCATCAACAACGCAGCGCTGTACTCACTCGCACTCTACAAGTATACTACTAGGGGCCCAATGACTCACTCGCGTCTCCTCCTTATTGATCAAACCAAGCGGTAGCTGTTTCTGCAGATTATGAGGGAGGATCCCGTAAGAGCTAAGGATTTTACCTCGACGGATGGCAGGGGTGTGTGCGTTTCCCACCCCATCCCCCTTCCTTCTTTTCCACCACCACCACCAATCCATCTGGAATGAGGATGAGGCACGCATACGAATCGTCTGTTTACTCTTGTGGCAACTTTATTTGCAGCAGAGTTTTATGACCATTATTACCAAACGAGGGGAAAAAGGATGGGTTGAGGGTTAGAGGGAAAACGGCAATCGTACCTGCTTGCAGCCACAAACTGAAAATCTCGCATTGGATTTACCCCCGGTCTTACGTCTTAATCGCTTCGTAACACAATACCCGATATTCAAAAAGGAGGAATAAATAATATAAAATAAAATGAATTTTTTTTAAATAAAAAAATGTATTTTTTAAGTTACAAAAAAGTCATGTCGGTTTATTTCTATTTCACACTACCGTGATACGTATACAGCGGGTGATGTCTTTGCCATGACTTGCACTTTTTTTCCTTTTTCCCCTTTTTTAATATACAAAAAAAAAGTCATTACGTGTTGACCTTAACCTGCAGCAACCTTGATAAAGACATAAACTGAGTGCTCTCTTCAAATGAGGTGGCCTATTATTTCATATCAGAGGAGAAAACTGCAAAATAAATATACACAAATCCCACGAGCCTTCAACCATAAATTAAAAACAAGGAAAAAAAATAATGAGAAAATATATTGAGTCGATTTTTTTTATTACCGTTTTTTTATATCGTGAATTAAGACGAGTAGGCACAAGTTAGTCAAACAATTTTCGAGTTTGAAAAATTACTTTTGCCTTACTTTGCCCTCCCATCCCTCTGAATGAAACAACACACAAGCGAGAGACGAAGAGAGAGAGAGAGAGCGAAAAAAAGAAACTTAATCCCATTGTGAATGACCACTATTTTCTCCTGCCTTGATCCAATTAGAGAAACTCATATCCAGACCAACAAAGCGCCTGCGCCATTCTTTATGGGTGCTACATGTTCAACTTTGTACAGACACTAAAACAAGGCACTAAAACCCCTCGTAGAACGTACACGACGAATACCCGCAGATGAATTAATTTCCAAACTCCATTTGACAATCCAATAAGACGAGAAAAAAGTATAAAAACATGAAGGAAGGAAGAAAAAAACATAATCAAAGCGGAAATAACAAGAAAAACAAACATACAGCGTCAAAGTAAACTTATCAGCTTTTGAGGACAATGTTTTTATGTGTTGTGTATATAATAGTCATGATATCCTCAGTGCGCGACAGATGCAAGTGTGTATGATTCATACGACTGATAGGGAAGATATGAATTATTACGAGGCTTATATCCACACACAACAGAGATGCTGCTGCCTAGGCGACCAGATGGCTACCATTAAATCGCGCCATTTGTCTTGGCGGGATCTCTATACTCCCACATTTTTTTTCCATTCCACTTTTTTTTTTTTTTACTTTGGTGTACTCTATATGCCTCGCTTCCTTCCCCTCCTTCCGAGGTCCAAACGATTGACCTGCTGGATATTCAACATGTCTCATCACGCAATGAGGGAAGTAAGAAATGAATTATGTCCTAATTTACTTTATATGCTTGGATGCAATTTGATTAATTTTTCCCCCCTTATTTCATTTTTTTCTGCTCTTTCTCTCAGTGTGTGTGTTTCCTCGATCGACCCCGGGTTTAAAAGAAAGGAAAAGAGACTGAGAGAGAGAAAGTAGAGAGAGAAATGCTCATAAATGGGGAATTATTCAGTGCAAAATATATATGTTGCTATAAATTAGATAGATTGGACAGCATTTGATAATTCTGCAATACAACAAGCTCAAGAACACGTTGAGATGAGAAAAGAGCAATAGGAGACCAGTCTAGCGGAAGCTGATGGAATCTTTCTTCTAGTGCGGGCACTTTCTATGTCGCGTCTTGTAAGTCATTCGTCTCAATAAATATGGCGGCTCGTTTTTTCCCCACCATATTTCAAAAGCAATGGGCTCGCCGTCAGTCGGACGGGATATTCTTCACGGCCAACCCCAAACTGTCCCGGATGACGATAAATCTACGTTAAAAATCACAGGCTTCTTTGATGCTTCTCGCTGGCGACCCTGCTTGACCACCAGCAGGGAGCCCAAAGTAATTGAAGAACTTCAAGACGGGGAATCTGCTCCACCCTCGACTCTCACAAATGAAAGGAAACAAAGTTACGGAATAACAAGATAACTTCTTGTGCAAATGAACAAGGATCTCTGTCAGGACCTCGAGATCTTTATTGCCATCACGCGTTCAAATGATGTCATCTCAAACTCCCGTCCACCAATCGAACAAGTGTTTGCTATAGTAGTAGTACACCCCGTATGTATGCTATGTACGAACGTCCTTGGCATGCTATTATTTCCCTTTGTGACTCGAGTCTACAACTTTTATGTAATCACTAATCACTATGACAACTTGCAAACAAGTTGATATTCTGATAAATATGGGAAAATTATACATTTAAGTCCTTATATGCACACACTCGTGGAAAATTCAAATTTTTTTATCGTTAAATATTTTATGACTGCATTACTCATAAATTCATTCAATCGTTATATTTGAATGCAATACATTTCAGGCTTTAAGACATTTATATTTTATTCATGCGAGACGCAACGCCCAGTTTATACCTTTTTTTAATTTGAAAATTATAAAAATCAATTACCGCCAACATATCTATTTTTTTTTTAAATCTAAACTTTATTTTTATCTCGCTGTGTAATATTTTTATTTTATTATGAAATCATTTTTTTTCTCCTTTTGCAATACCTCGGGACTTTTCCCGAGTTATTTTTAAAAAGGAAGAAAAAAAAAGTTAAAACCGTCATTGTATCCAAAAACTAGATTGTGAATGTAACCCATCGTTGTTTCCAAACCATCATTTCAAGCCGTCAAAAACAGCAGACAAAGTCTACACAAAACAGAACCGAGGGTGAATATCGACAAATATTTTCCAGAGTTTTTTTTTCTTTTTACTGCCTGATATTCCAATCCCAGATGAAAATTGACTTCATCTATCTTTTAAATATGACCAACAATTATCTTTAATCTCAAAAAATAGAAATAAAAACAAAAATCAATAAGTGAATAAATAAAACAAACCAACCCCATAAAAAATTTATGTTAAAAAAAAATTCTTTACTAGATTTAAAAATAAAAAAATAGAAGGAGGAGAAAAAAAATCCAAAAATTATGCAGTAAGTTTTTCGCTCTGCGGAGCATGTGCTGCGGGCAGTCAATAGTAGCACAAGCTTTTCTTCAGGTTGGCTAAACGGGTTGCATTATATGGTGCAATTGGTCAAGAGAGAGCAATCCCTTGTTGCATGATTTGTGGAACACCATTGATTGAAACGCTCGCCCGGCCATCGCTAGGAAATAGTGATACGTTGGACACGTTTCCCGTTTTTATCTCGCAGCACATAGCTTTAAACCACCTCTCCTTCCACCCCGCCATGTAACGGGGCCGTTTCAGAGGCATTCCATCAAAATTTGCCATGGCAGGCCGAGTGTGGGGAGAGAGGGAGGAGGTATTTTTCTTGACCGGGTCGTAACCGCCTTCACCTGCCCCCACTATACCAAAACTCACTCAACCCTTTAACGCCCGAATCCCCGCATCCGATCGAATCTTCGACCCAACCTCGCCCCACTTCCGTCAATCCACTACCGATTCCCTTCCTACGACGACGCCTTAAAAACTCGTTCGTTTCCCCATAAAAACCACTCGGCTTCGTACTATCGAGGTTCCAACCGCCAATACGAGAAGGCATAATAACTAACCGGTGGCCACCAAACGGTGGTTGGTGGCCATAACTTTCCCTTTACAACGGGCATACGTTTGACTAGCAAGTGTTTTTTCCTTCCCGCACTCCTCCGATCGGGGGCTATACATCGCTTTACAAGGAGGATGAGAGAGAAAGAGAGGAACGCGTGAGCTTGGGAGAGATAGAATCCGATGGTTAGGTCATAAATACCTCACCAGTGGACACTAACGCCGGGTCGCTTCTGTCAAGCAGGGGGTGGTGGGGAGGTGGCGGGGAAACGTATCGTAGCTTGTACCCATTTGCCATGATACATATTTTATCGTCAAGCGACAGCATACGTGCGCCACGACTTGCACTGACTTGAGGAGTTCGAGAAAAAGGAGGGAAAAAAAGGAATTGATTGAGGAAGGATTTGCAGGAAGCTCAGGGAAGGAGAAACCAGAAAAAAATGTATATATAGGAGAGGAGAAAAAAAAAAATGTTTCGCGTCACAAGAGATCAAAAGACGTGATTAACTCGCTCTCTCTTTCATGCCAGAGAAAGAGGATCAAGTGGAAGGAATAAAACACATATTATAATACTTTTCCTGTGTTAAAAAAGGAATCTGACCACGTTGACCTTAAAGGGGTGACAGGTAAATTTGGTTTAAAGCAGGACGAAAGGTGGGGGTGGAAGGGAAGGGAAGGGGGAGACCTCGTTACAATAACATTTTTATTTTTTTATTTTTTAGTTTTTTTTTAAAGAAAGAAAAAGAAAGGGGGAAAAAAAAGTGTAGGAGCTTCCAGGGCCTCATAACTCTGATGTGAAATGGTTGAGCTGTAAAAATTCCCGGGATACCGTAAAAAAAATATCCATCTTGGAAATCTAGCTAGGCAATTGAAGTAAATTATAAGAAACAAGTGACAAGGCGCCCTTTTTACACAACTACTCACCCTATAGGAATGAAAATGTTTTCAATAGAAATGACTGGCGCCCACATCGAGCTGTGCCTCGACGCAATGACGTCATGATGAATTGGACGAGCATGACTAAAACTGATTAAGCGCAATCATAAATCATCAAAGTCAGAACTGCCAAGGCCAATCCATCAAAAACGAGTTATAACACACCCACATTAAGAGTCATAAAAGAGAAAAATCTCCTCCTATACCGCACTTCTAATGTAGGCAAATAAATGTCAGTTTCGTTTTCAATAAAATATTGCCAAAACATATTTTATAGATGACACTTAAAATTTTCTTATTACACATTAAAATAAATTTTCTCCCTTTTGCTTCCAATTTTTTTTTTTTTTTTTATAAAAAGGGGGAAAAAAATGTTGTGTGTACATTTTTCCCGTCTGTTGACGATGATGCCGTGTAGCTTTAAGGCGCAATTATCTGCTATGAAGATTCATCAAGAATGAAGAATAAATAAATTGATAAATAAGTCGCAAAGACAAATCGATGCCTGGGAAGGGGATGTTATTAATTATGCTTCCACTGTCCTCACACTAAGCCACCAGAGATTAGCAAATCATCCACCCACACTCACGCTGTACAACACAGTGCAGCTCCCTCGTCTACTGTCAAGGAAGAGTTTAAGAAAAGCAAGGGCAAAACGGTCTCTAATCCTCTATTTATGAGAAAAACATGAGCCACTGACGAAGTCGGGATTAGCCTAAGTGACTACAAAACGCTCCCAAAATGGATCCCTAATGAAAGTATTAAAACGGTCATAAAAAATTAATGCAATATGGTAAGAAGATGAAAAAAGAGCAGATGAATAATCAATAAAAAGATAACACTCAGCTTAATGTGAACAAATTATTTTTAAATTTTTTTTCATTAGAAAAAAAATTGATCTGCCAATTTTTGAAATTCGGAAATGGAATGTAAAATTAATTGAATTTATTTTTTTGTTTTATGAAAAGGTCAAATAACTACAATTAAGTCAAGTTATCAATGGTCTGTCTTATTCCTCCTATTCAATTTGATACATTTCGGCTTAAAAACGAGTTTTTTACTCAAACAGCAATCATGTTAACATGCTAATCTCACGTTAAAAAAGTAGTAAATCGGTTATTCCAGTTCATGCAAGCGACTCCTTAATTAAATCAAATTTATTAAACTTAACTTATGAGTTAGCATTCTCAACTTAAAATTTATTTTCATATAAAACGAGCTTAACTTGCATCCTTGTAGTTTGCATAATACCGTAAAACAGTACCTTCGATTTAAAAAATGAAAATAAAACGACGCGTGCAATCTTCGATATTAAAGTGAGACCGGTATTGCCCTACTAAACCAAAAATTCAATACTGCAACTTTGACTTGAGCCTGCGAAAATCAGCACATTAACTTCATAATCCCGCCTTTGTTCCGAGTCGAACAAATATTTAAATTCACTTATCTGATCGTGTTTAGCGATTTCGCAATGAAAATCCACTCGAAAACGAGCAATAAACTTCCAAATGTGGAAACTTTACTACCTTCATCTGTGAAGAGTCATTCCTGCAATCCACCGTGCATTAAGACATACCAAAATATAAATTTACTGGTAAATGTTATTGCAGTGACGTAAAAAAGACAGGTGAGTCACAAAAGACGAGTAAGCCATCCAAATTACTGGTTTAGTAGTTTGTGCAGCTAACACCAGAACTAAGCGTGTAATTGAGTAATAAACTCCCATTTACCGAGACTGCATGACGTCACTGCAGCACACAATTCAACACGTTTACTCTCAAAACCCCGACGCCAACCGACGATTTCCCTCATCACACAGAAGAAGAGGAGGAAAAAAATCGACGAATTCCAATACGACACCATTTTCCATACATTCCTTACCTTTGGAATTCGTTTCCGACTCACCTGTTGCGTATCCCTTTTTCGCTTATGGAGCAAAACAACTATTCTTACTTAATTACAACAACCTTGGAGAAATAATCCTTATCGAATGAGAAAAAAAAAGAGTAAAGCAAAGATATAAAACGACTAATTATAAGTTGTATTTGAACTGGTCCAATTACGAGTGATGTACACGATATGAGCAACGTGCGATTATTTTTCGTCTTCTCCTCTCCCAAGTTCACTCGCCTCTTCATAGCACATTAGTTCCTATCTAGTGCCTATCCTAAAGGAAAGAGAACATCATCACAAGGCTTCATTGCCGACTTGATAATACGTCTTAGCACATCACTTTTTCTCATATCACTCAAATAGGGCCAATTTTTGCGAGAACAAAAGAGAATCACTAACATCACATCAGTGACATTCGGCCACATTTTCTTCGTCTTCCTGTTTACCTTCCCTTTTTTTTATCATCGGTTTCTCATTACGGGCTTTATGAATTGTGAGATACGTCGAATTTTTGATTTTTTTAAAGGAAAATAATACTAAGTTTCTTTTTATTTTTAAAAAATATTTTAAATTTAAAATGTTTATTATAAATCTCGAGTTTTATGTTGTTTTCGAACCTTATATTTATCTTACGGGCCACTAAAATACTAATCTCGGTCATTAAATCATTTGAGTCGAGAGGTTTTGCCCGCCATTTTGAATAACTCGCGAGATAATCTAGTGAAAATTTTGATTGGTTGTTTATTTAATCTCGTAACCAAAATTTTAATTTGTTTTGACCCGAAAAAAACGGAGGTAGAAGAGTGGGGGAGAGAAAAAAAATCAGTTTAATTATAAAGCATTCACCATGCAAACTTTATTATGTAGCATTAAATTTTATCGAGGATATTTTTTCCTCCTTTCACTGTGTGTGTGTAAGCAATAACAAGGATTTAGTGTTAGGTTGTTGAATTTGGAGATAAATAATGAACAATCTCATTAGTTATTCAACAGAGTCGAAAAACTAGTGTTTTAAATGAGGAATTCCCGTCGGTCTAATTGTAGTTAATCACGAAATATTCACTACAAGTGTGATAGAAAAATGCACTAAATAAAATGAATAAAACATTTTTTCTTTTTTCCTCTAATTTAATTCGAGTAAAAGAGAAATTTTGGTCTATTTTACACACGTTCGACGGTGTATGATCGAGATTAAGCCCCCAGTACATTGGGATTTTAATAAATACTTGATCAAAATCTAATTCTTTGTCGCAGAGTAAGTCTGCAAGAGATCAAAGCTTTCCATTAGCACAAACAGCAGTCTGTGACAAAGGACAGACAGGGGGATGGATTGGAGAGAGATAGAAGTCCAAATAGCGCGGTTATTGGGCTCATGTGGGTGAGTGACATCACCGACAAGTGCACCTGACGCTGTCTACGAAAAGAAACCCCCCCTCATCTCTTTCCATCCCCCTTCCCACATTTTGCCGCTGACACAAAGTTAACAGGCCGCCCATACCGCACACACGCGTCATATCGAACACAAGCGAAAGAACCGACGAACGAACGAACGAACGAACGAACGAAGCAAAGTCGACGACGACTGGCTCGTACCCAAACTCAAACTCAACCCAACCACCACACCACCCTTTTGCTTTGCACGACCTCTCTCTTTTATACACACTCGTGTCCCTTCATGAATATTATTATTATTTCTTTATTTTTATTCCACGGTTTTGAATAAAAGATTTAAAAAGTTAACTCGCCAAATTAAAGCGAAATTTCACCTGGAATGTTTCGCATGAATTTGATTTGCACCAATTTCAATTTTCAACTAATTGTCTATTAATAGCTGCCATTTTTCCTCCTTCCCCCTCTCTTACGTACGAGTCTTTTAATTCTGTCATACGAGAAGTGAAATTCAATTAAGCAGCGAGGGAAGCAAGGAAAGTCAGAATGGAAATATCGACCAAAAACGGCCAAGCCATGCGGAAAAAACTACAATCGCGAACGGCCATTTTAAATGTTTATTTATCGTGATTGGTCGTTCCGCGTCATGTGACGTATACTAATTTCCCAACACGAATCGATCGGCTCATTTTTTATATAAACTTACTTTTTTTAAAGATATATACTGTATGAAAAAAGAAGAAGATATATCTCTTTAAATAGTAATAAAAAAAATTTTTAAAACCGACAAAATGTTTTAAAACACATTTACGGATACATAAAAACACACTCATCCCGTAATCGAGTATGGCCATAACATCAACAAGAGGACGGTTTTAGAATTTTAATTTTATTTTTATTATTACACTCTATTTCCCCCCTCCCAACCCAACCAAATATCGCGATTAAAATTTGATTAGAAAAAGTAAAAATAAGTTTTATTTTTGAATCGAAACGATTAAAACTACAAAATTATATAGTAGCCTTTATTGAAGTAACATTCTCTAAACATTGTCACCGAGCGAGTTAGGGAGAGAGAGTTTGAAGGTTGTAGAGTAAGCTCCACTGATTTCAGTCGTAAAAACTTTTACAACCCAAGAGAAATAACGGGTTCCACTGTGGTAAAGCTTCGTCATTACGGAGAGAAAAGGGGGGAACGGCGAAAGAGAGGGCGGGCTCGAGCGTTCTTTGTTCGGGTTGGGGTAAGTAGGAGGACACTTAAGAGGCATTACACATCATTATGCCTCAATTATAGGCGTGTTAATTACCCCACAGACTCAGTAAAAGGAGGGCACTTTTTCTACAAATATGGCGAATCAATAGGCACGCCCCCGTCCCCTATGACTATGTGAGTGAGGGAAGTGGAGGGGGGTTGGGGGGTTTGTGTGGAGGGAGGAAGAAGAAAAAAAAAAGGTAAAAGGTGCTTCACCGTTTTTAATTAATTGGAAACCTTGGTTTTAGCTTTAAAAGCAAACAGTGGGAGGTTTAATTGGGTTTACGCTGCTCAGTTAATGGATCACCCATCTCAAATGGGAAGAAGAAGACGATGGGATGAGAATGTGGGAGAGGGAAATTTTTATGAGAAAAATGAGAGGTGTAATAAAATACGGATCTGGTTTGAATTTGATATATAAAAAAAAAGGTTAAATAAAAAATACAAAGCGCGGATTTTTTTTTTCTTTAGGAAAAAAAAAGGTTTGATTTGGGGAAAGTCGGATATTGATGAAATTAATATTTTAAAATGTGTAGTGCGTGCAGTTCTAAATTTTTAAAAAAATTACCGAGACATTAAAAAAAAAATGGCTTAGGCTATCGTGCGGATCCAGCGTACAAATGTATACTGGGGAGAAAACAAGTCAACATAAAAAAGTAGTCCTAATAGATTTGAAAAAAAAAAAATTCAGGAAACAGCAAACTGCTACTCACACACGGAACCCATTTACTGTAAGTGGCTTGCGAGATATTTATTTTCTTTTCAATGGGTTACAATTAAACAGATGCAAGGGAACGTTGCATTACACGAGCGGGAGCATCCGTAGTAGTAAAATTTAAAAATTTAAAAAATAGAAACTATAAAAAAAAAAAAAATCAGACGATTGACATGACTTAGTCGATTCCATCACAACACACACTATAAAAAACTCTGTAAATTCCTACACTTCACCCACTCTCTCTAGAAAATAAAAATAAAAATAAAATAAAAAGTCGATGCAGTATTCGGTGTAAGAACATTGGATGCTGCGTGTTTCGCTTCGCAACTGATGGGTTGTGGCCGTCTAGTGCCAGAAGCAGAAAGCTCGTGACATTCGTTTCACAACCAACTGGTGCGGGCCGTCACTTTGGGGCATACGAGGGAAGACCTTCGTCTTGACAGGCACGTCAGACTTCATCCACGACCTTCCCCGAACAAGACTCTTTCCTCTTATCAAACCAACTAGCAACACAAGCCACAAGACTGAGGCCGAGTCCAGTGGACAAGTGAACACACGTCTCTGACACGCTGACCATCATCCGTGACCTCGTGCGAAAAGACGACCTTCCATTATAACCAAATAACCCATCCTTCCACCCCCTACCATCGCCACCACAGCAATAAAAAAATTTTTCCGGAAAAAAAAATAAATAAATAAAAATTCCATCGAATTTAAAAATCGTAAAATAGAATTAGCAAAGGGCCTTGAATTTATAAAATAGAAGGAAAAAAAATCTAAATTTTATTTTGGCTCAATTGCAACATGCATAACTGATGCTTAGAAATGCTTTTCCTTCAATTGGCAGGCGCGTGACAGACAAGTATGGCAGGCACCATGTTGGGGCCTGATTGTCGGCATCACGAGTTTTCTTGTAACATCCACGATATTTACGAGCTTTCGAAAAGTGACCTCCATCCTCCTTCCCCGAAAATATCCGCGCGTGCGCAAGTGCGGGGCCCTTGTTTGGTTATGGTGAAGGCTCAGCCGTCACTGATTTATGTGTTGACAATGTCAGTCAACTGATTTACATGTTTGCTAAAATTAACGAAGAGTATAGAAGAAGCGAAATTATTTATTACATGTTATCTGCTCACAGTCCTGCACAAATTACATGCCAACTGAAGCCATCTGGACAGCACTGAGGTGAATGTTATTCTTAGCTCGAATCCTCAAAAGAAATCTATTACAGCCAGCTGACAGACTTACATCACTCACGACTGTGTAAGGAGGACATTCGAGCCATTAATTTGAGCAATAAAACACTTTCTTTTTATAAATATATTTCTCTTCTCTTCTCTTCTCTCTCTAACATTTTTTTATTTAAAATTTTATTAATAATATATTCATAAGGAAGGGACACGAGTCTCTCTCTCTCTCTCTCTCTCGAATGAAGGAATTTCAATCAAGCCCTAATAAAAAGGAGGGATGAATTACATCTTGTCATGCAAACAGCAAATCATTCTTTGTTTGTTTACATCGCAATGCGCGTCGTAGTAACAAGGTCGATAGTAATTGTCCACAAGTGCAAACCCGCAAAGCCAATCCATTCGAGTCACTGTAACAGGGATGACGAGAAAACAAGAGCTGATTGTGTTTCACAAAGCGTAATGAGTTAAATGTTTTAAATTCGTCCCGACGGCTGCTCCTCCGTTGAGTGACTGAGTGAGAGCGAAGCGGAGGCCAAAATCTTTAAATAGCCTCGCTTGGCATCATGGAAAAGACAACAAGGTGGCAGCTTCCCAGCATAAATCCCGGTGCTTTATGAATGAAAGATACGCGCACATGCCAATACTTACTGTATACATACAAAATAAAAAAAAAATAAAAAATTTGAACGCTTGGAAAAACTGCACCGTCAATCAAAAATGAGATCTAATTCGAGGCATTTATGTCAATCAAAAAAAAAATAGAAAAAAAATCCCTCGGTCGTATCAAAGTCAAACTTCCGATAGCCATCACTTGTCTCGCAAACAGTCAGTCAGCCAGCCCCCAATGGATATTTTTTTAAAGGTTTAGAGGGGGAAAATTGTATACGAAACAGTATATTTACGAATGTTTATATAAATATATATATTATTTATAAAGTGAGGGCAATCGAATGATTTCCAGTCACACGTCGACCTCATAAGTGTGTGTGTGTGTGTTTGTGTGGGTGCTGATACAAACCAATTGAGCAGAATAATGGAAATCTCATGAGTGAACGCCAAGGCAATTAATTAGTTGTTATTCAACGTCACTTCCATTTCCAGTTAAGAACGAAGCAGGGGCCTTTGATCTCGAATGACAAAAGCAAAATTTAGTTTTATTCCTATTATTATTCAATAATAACAAACAAAATTATTTTTTCCATCGATTTTCCCCCACGTGCAACATTGCGTATTCGTCCAAGAAGCAGCCCATTGCTCACGAAATAATCCTTCGGATCTCGAACAAATGTGCACTGGGCAAAGGGTCAACATGTTTGGCATGATCGCCCAATAGGAGACTACGTTACAAACTAATGCTTTTCTCTTGTAAGGCCAGTGACAAATGTGTTCTTCTCTCTGGACGCGACTCCAAATTGGACGGTAGGAGAGAAAGAGACTTCAAAGCGACCCTAAACTCTCCCTCCACACCTCCACCCCCCTCCTCCCACTCCCAACATACACTTCCCGGTCACTCCCTCCAGCGATGCTTTTGCTCGATCAAAGCGCCATCAGGCTAAAAGAGGTGCAAGGCCAAAGAAATAGCCGAGAACTGGTCCGTGTTTTGTTTTCTATCCGCAGTCATGATCCCGTTGCACCGCATGACAGTAAATGTAGGTCATCCTCCCTCGAGGATACGCACATACACTGCGATGGACCATCAGCTGCTCGAGTGACGCCTACTTTTACCGGAGTGATTCACAAAAGCTGTCATTATACCGTTAACAAGCTGTCGATAACAGAGTGCCAAAGATTTTCCCAATTCAATTATTGGCGCATACATGTTTTCTTTTAAAATTTTCATCTTTCATTATTTACAATAAACTCACGTCTCGAAATATATCGACAGGTGTCTTTTGAAATTTTTTTTTTTCTTTAATTTTTTTTATTTTAAATCCGAGCAGTCTAATATCACTCGAATCAAGGACCGTTCGAGTGAAATAAAAATAAAATCCTCCTTTTCTACGTCTCTTTTCTTTCTTTTGTTCTTCGCCACTCATATCAATCTCCATTAGGGAGTTGTATATTTGACCATTGCGTCTCATCACGTGCGGAGAGCATCATCTCCACCCCGTGCAGAGTGGAAAATGCCCAGCACATCGAGGGAACGATCTATTCGTCACTTGATTTACTGTTTTCATATTGTGTAGCCTCCTGCAAACTAGATCAAATTTAACCAAGAACCAAACCGAGACACGCACCTAATCAACAACCGAGCTACACGTATACGTCAGCATCTTCTCCACAGGTTTTCATTGAAAAATCAAATCTCGCAGCCAAAATGAAACATTTAAAGTGAAAAATTTGCAAACACCTGTTCGACATGGATGGAAAACTTTTATCATTGCATTGTACATAAATATACTCCGTAGATTTTAATAACATTAAAAAAATATATTAAGTTTTTAAAAAAAAAAATTAGTGCGCACGCACCTGTTGTGTCATGCATCATTCATATGATAGGATAGGATGGGAGAGTAAAACTAATCGTAGTGAAAATACGATTGTGCCAATGGGCAAATGACACTTTGTATTAAAGTAGAGCAATTCGACATCCTATTCAAGTGCAAATTAAGACACGTCCTCAAACAACATGCCAGCAAACTAAAAGTTATATAAGAGGACTAGGGACTGAAATAAAACTGGTGACACCCATCAACTCTAAACCGCACCCATTGACACTAAGTGTCTACTAACTCAATCACAAGTGACACACGTAATTACGCACGGCGCCAGAACATCTGCCCTTACTTGGATACATCGACTTGCCAGTCGCTTAACTCATAGACAAAATGTATATTAGCACTTATTTTAACCCTTTATCCCACTGCCAACGTAAAGTCAGCCAAATTCCATCCATCCCGACAAAAAAACAAATTCATAATATGCCAACCAGGGAAAGAAGGGGGTGAGCATAGCAATTAATTGCCATCTGCCTGATGCACGTCGTCTCCATTCAAGTCGACTGCGAGCCCCATCTCCACTTCACACACTCTCCCTATCCCCCTGTCGTCCATTGCCTACAGTGTCCCCTGATTTATGAGATGTCCCCCGTGAGAAGAGCCAACACCCGAGGCTGCAAAGACTTATATATGCCTGATTTATTGAGGCGATTCTATGTGTCACTGTCAGGCAAACATCAAAGGCGAGCGAAGGCCAAATTTCGGAACAGGCAGCAGCCCTTGGGACTATGGTGGGGGCCAGTTAATTGCACAGATGGGCTGCAAAAGAAGAGAAGGTAAGGGAAGGGAGGGAAGGGAGGGAGGAAGGATAGGAAGGGTGGGTGAGTAAAAGTAGAGGAGGATGAGGCGTCGCTCGCTTCACTATCACACCCCCGAAACCAGACGCATTATGGGAGGTCATTGGTCGGGACAAAAGAAGAGTCTCCCTCCCCTAGTTCAAACATCAAGACTTGTTTAGTAAACAGAGCGAGTAAAGCAAAGAAGCCCACACCAGGTAGGCACGTTATAATGATCAAAGAAGGAGGACGATTCACCAATCCGACCGACCGACCGACCGACGACCCATTATTCCTGACACCTCGTATGACCACGGATGAACTTGGCTTTTCTATTCTCTCCTATTTTTTTTTTATTCTTTCTCATTTATTTCCCAATGTTGCTACTATTAGCAGCAACAATTAAGCCGGAAATTCCTAATTCTCCACCTTATACTCCAATGAATTTAATGTCTTCGGGGCCCATAATAGACACAAGCAAACGTTTCAGCAGGCTGCACTTTTCCACGTGGGCGTGACACCTCTTTTACCCCCCGAGGAATGCTTGGTCATGGCATTGTCCACCACGGCTCTTATCGACAAAGCCCCTCCTCCCTTGATAAAGCATCCATCGCCTCGTGACAGTGGCAGTGGCAAAAGGGGCAACGGTAGAGCAGGTGAACTGAAGTGAAGTGAAGTGAAGTGAAGGAAGGGGTGGGGGGGCTGGGTGGTCACTTTTCATTTTTCTTAAAAAGCTCGTATCAGGTTTTCTTTACTCGAGACGACGACTCTTCGCCTCGAGTCACTTTGGGAAGAAAATGAGTTTGAGAAAATTTTCAACTCTCGCCTCGTCTCCTTTGCCTCCAAAAGGCTAATCTGTGAATATAAACATGGGAAGATTGTTTTATGTATGTGTTTACGATTTAGAAAATTATAGTCATTTGGAAACGGAAATTCATTATAAATCCTCGTGTATCTATCTCTGATACTTCCGGTCAGAGCAAGATGCTGATTTGCACTTGACTCGCGATGACATTCGTCGATCGAAGTGTTGTGCATCGCAGATAGCAATTATTATTGCCTTCGTCACTGACCACTGAGCTCATACAATACCAAACGGCCGGAGGCGGGTCATTATGCCACCAGCTGACCATCATCTGAATAATGACCGTGTGAGAAAGTAGTCAGTCAACGGATGTAAACTGACCTCCCCTTCGACATGCACCTTTCTATATAGATAGACGTATTAAAAAGCAACTGCTAGAGAGTGAAAAAATTCATTCCCCTGCAGCCATCATCTGCGAGCAGGTGTAGAAGGTCGCCATTATGAGATTGGGAAAAATAGAAAAATAAAAGAAATAAATAAATAAATGAATACAATAAACGAGAAAAAAAAATTTAAAGGTAAAATATAGCCAATTGCAAGATTCGTGTCCTTGGCCTCATTCATTCACACTGCGATTTCTGAAGTGTTGTCAATCTGCATAAATGTCCGTGTAATGTTTCGAGTTGAAAAAATTACCCAAAAAAAAAAAAATTTGGCAGAAACACAAAATGCGATTCTTACGTAATAAATCGTGATGATAAACAAGGATTTCCTTCTTAAAGTCATCAATTTAATATAATTTCACCTCGTTTGTTAACATGGATGAAAAATAAATCAAAATAAATATAAATAAATAAACATTTTTCCCCCTCGTGCCCTATAGTGGCGAAATGACAAACCGTCATTGCCGAGTCATAAAAATAAAAAATAAAAATGCAGTCAAACGGTTTGTAAAAAATTATAGCCACCCATCATGCACCACCTAGAAAAAATAATTTTTTTAAAAAAGTGATTATGGCGCTCCAGTATGTGGTACCAAAGACCCCATGCTGTTTCCCTCATACTAAGTTAGCTATTTTATTACTCTTGTCTTGCATGACAGACAGTATACACAGTCAACTAAGCAACACTCTTGAATTTCAATACCACTAATTTGAAAAAGTTGAAATGTTAGAAGGTGTTGTAATTCCTGAATTATTTCCGACTTGTCTTATAAGCATAGACGAATCTGACCGCATAAAAATTATCATGTGTACATTTCTTATAAAAAAAAGTTTCACCAACGAGGAATGTTGTTTTTTAAATGTTAACTTCACCATCTACGAGCCACCCTACACTTCCTTTCCATCCATTTACTCCTCCTTTAAAATCTTTTACGGTTTTAAGTTATATTAATTTTAATAACTTGTTTACATGCATTTTTAAAACCCAAAAATACGAAACTAAATTCTTTGACCAGCGGCAAATAGTAAATTACAACTTCGCAAACATTTTTTTTTTACATGTACTCCTCACTTCTTTCGGAAGCTATTTCCTTTCATTACATTTCACTCGAGCAATTCATACGTGGATAATTATTTATAAACAAAAGAAAAGGATAAAAATAAAGAGGGAGAGGAAAATGAATAAATAAAAAAAATTTAATATTCATTTGATGTAAGGTGGCAGTTTTTTTAAAATTTAAATTCCTTACATCACACAGAGACATCACCTAACTGTCCTCAAAATGAGGTTGAGCTGCAATGGGAGAGGGGAAAAACGTATTAAATAAAATTAAAAAAAAACTCATAGCAGTAACATTAAATCAGACTTGTTAATTATACAGCTTCGAGTTTTGAGATGAATCATAAGCTCGCCAATTTTCATTTCAAATCAAAAAAACTGCTGGAAAAATCTATGATTTTATCTGACACAGCTACCAAATCATCAAACATTTACATCAATCACTTAAAAACCGGATTTAAAAACTTTTTTCTTTCAAAAATATTAGGAAAAATTCAGGTGGAAAAAAAATTAATCCAACTCTTAATAACGAGTGAAAGAGAGAAAAAAATTGAAATTTTTCCAAGGAAAAGGAGGAAAAAATGAAAAACAAAGTTGCAATAAAGATGGGGAAAATGGTGGAAATTGTATTTTACGATATCTAATAAAGATTAAACATTAAAAAAGCCATGTTGAACGACGTCATGGGTGATAATTAGAAAGAAAGTTTGAAGAAGAAAACAAGCCTAGTGTGACATGCGGCTTAATGCAACATTCTAATCCTCCTTATAACTAATGCAACGTTTTATAATACAGAGCGAGAACACAATTTGCTTAATTTATGAGTGAATCGTAATTCAGACACAGCCAGAAGGACAACAAAGCTATTTATGTCAAAATGAGTTGTTGATGTCATTTGCATAATTCTTGGCCATGCATTGCAATTTCTTTTTAGCACTGCTTTCAAAATTCTCACAAAACCAAATTTAAATAGGGATTTACTACTTTTTCTTCTCATTTCATTAAACTTTTAGTTTTGCTCATTAAACTCTAAATTTGATACAATTTCAAATCTTTAAATTAAAAAAAAGTGCTAAATCACTAATAATTAGGCTTACTTTTCACTTTTCTAAACTTTTTTCCTTAATGTTTATTCAAAAAAAAAATTATGATTTTTTTAATTTTTTAAAGAGGAAATAAAAAAATGTAAGTGTTTTTTTTTTTTACTTACAACATTTTTTTAAAAAGGCAAAAACTTGCACCACTGATGTTTATTGAAGGTGAAGCACCAAAGACATAGATAAGAAAGGAGACCAGGAGAGAATTAATCTCCAGTTGTCAACATATATCTCTCGTCAGCAGACCATATTTTAATGTGCTTCATACATCAGCCCTCTTGATGGCTACAATGCACATAGCTAGCAGAAGAAGGGGGGAAAAAGTGCAGCCCGAGACTCCTAATCCTTCCATTACTTATTCAATGTGAAGGCAAAAGCTGTAAACAACTTAGAAAGGGTCATGCGCACACCAGGACATATAGAGTCCGTCAACCCTTTACTTATACATTTTAAACGGACAGGTGAGCTAAATAAAAGATGAGTGATGATTTTTAAACATTTTTTTTTTCTCCGAAAAAATATTTTTATCTTTTACTTTTTATTTCCGTGTTTCCAAAAAAGAAAAATGCGTAAAAGAAAAAAGGGGAAGAAAAAAAAAAACCGAGTGAAGTTTTCGTAAAGTTGACAACTGGAGTTTAATACGAGGTGACAGGTACGGAGTAGTTTTCTAGGTCACCTTTCCATATCTAGAAATGTTTGCTTCGTCCTAATTTTAATTTTCAACTGCCAACCTTTTCTTCCCAGAAAGAAGCCATTTATCACGATTACAAAATTTAATTCCAAACAACTCGACTACAAAACTCCACCCTTCACACATTCAAAAGAGGAAAAAGAGGCAGGGAGACGTGCGAGAGAGAGAGAAGAGAAGAGCGAGAGAGTGAGTGTGGGAGGAAAAAAAAATTCACGAGGCACAAATTGAAGAGTCGACACATAAATAAAAATTACCAACATCCCCGTAAACGATATATGTATACGTTTTTACAACTTCGATCAAATCCTGGCAGCTTACTGCTATGAGAATTTATTTTTTCACTCTCCATCAATCCCTTGGACCGAGTCCATTTTTTTCTTTAAAATAAAACCCCTCGGTTGGAAGCCGGTGTTAAGTAGAAGGGGAAAAAAAAAGGGTTAAGCGTCGTCGATTCTCTCGGCGGAGAAGACGCGCCATCGTCTTTGAATTTCAATCCGTACAAATTCTCGTGACTGCCGACAGAGTGGCAAGAGGTTTTAAACTTACCGCAGTCTGATCTCGTGAAAGACGAAGTACAACCATTCGCGTATAATGCACCATAAAAAGACCATTTCAGGAATGGAGCGGCCTCAGCTACAACTGCCGTTCCGGCATTCACTGCACTGCATTCATGCCCTTTATAAACTAGGCCTCACTCACCACCACCCACATTTTGTTAATGTTTAAAACTCACTCACTTTAAAAATTATTTAAACCTTAAATCAAAACACTTCCCAAGAAAGAAAAAAAAATATATGAAATTTTAAATTTCCCGCCCAGTGTAGAAAGGTGGAAATTTTAGATTTGGTTAATTAAAATTTTTAAGAAAAAAGAAAAAAAAATTTTTTTAACATATTTTTGATAAGATCAAAACGGTTTCTCCATCCCGTTCATCCTCATCATCATCATGCTCGCCTTTCCATCTTCTTGTTGCACCGCATCTTGCTCTCGCTGATCTGCATAGAGTAATTAATGAGTACCATAATTCGTCGAGTGCCTTATCAAGAGTCGTAGGAGGACGGCGAAGAAGGGGGTCACCTGCGTTGTAGTGTGACCCAGACACAGGTTCATCGTGTACTCGCCAACCCCTGCTCCTCCCCCTCACTTTTACAATGAGAAAAGTAGGGAGGGAAACGGGGACTCGTGGGTGGCTTTCCTGCGCGGCAAGCAAGAAGGGTGATTTTTCACAGTCAAGTAGACGAGGGGTTTTAGCGTGACATATTCACGGCGAATAAATGAACACACTGTGATTAATTTTGTCATGCACATCCTGCCCGACTCGTAAAAAACTGCCATAAGCGTGATAGAAACACTCGGGGATTAAACCCCAGCATTTCTTATCTTAATGAATTACAGCTAAGCCCTTGTCTATTTTTTCCCCAATTCATGTCTCAATAAGCAACCGAAAGGATTAAATTCACCCCGATAAACAATGGGCGATAAGGTGGAAGAAGAAATCCTTTGATTTGGCACTGAGGAAAGGAAAGAAAAGGAAAAATATCAAAACGCATATCTTTTCCCCTCCTACCATATTCATAAAATTCACACCCGTTCGCATTACCTGAGATTCGCTATCAACCAACCTCGAGTCGAAACAAAAGGTAATATAAACTTCAAAGACAAACATCTCCATTCACTTTATAACTCACGCCGCCGCCTAACTCATTTCTGACCCGCCTTATCTCCGCTTACCGGTGACCTTTATCAGATCTACACATGTGTCCACCTCTCTTTACAACACCCCCACATATTTCTCAATTTATTTTTCCTTTTTTTATTTTTATTTTTTTTTCTCCTTATACGTTTCGAAACCGATACAAATTGTATCCTCTTGACCGACGCGTGCAAAAGGACGCTTATTTCTAACATGGAGACACTCGGGTCACTCATCATCCATCACCATGACAACCTGATGATCACTACCTGCTTCTGGCATAGATAGAGAGACACACCGAGAGGAAAAGTCTCATCCCATTTCACCATCACTTTTTACCCACAGTATCGTTTCCACGTACCCCGATGAACAACAACCCGAGATATATATATAAAAAAAAAATTTTAAGTAAAAATTTTCTAAAGATAAAACTTTTTTAATCCCTTATTTTCCTTATCATATTAAATACCAATTTTACATATTAAATCGAAATAATCCAGAAACATTAAAATTTCCATAGGAAAAAATTAAAAATTAAAAATAATCCCCGGTAAAACGAGGGTTAAAACAATTACAGCGAGCATTTTATCGTTGTGTACTAAAACGTAGATAATTACAGCTGTCACCAAAATAAAATAAAATAAGAAAAGGAAAAAAAAATAATGATAATTATTTTTTTTTTCTTTAAAAATAAATAAATAAAAGGCTAGCTGTTTTTGCTAGCTTATCTTTATTTTTTCCACCCGTTTGATGTTGCTTATATACATACGATTAAATGCGCGGTAGTTGTGTGTGGAAGCACTTCCGTTGACAAGTTGCCAATTACAGTCGCCTCCATACAAGAGAAGGGGAAGAGGAAGGGGGCGGAAGGGAAAAGGGAAGGCAAATGGGTGGCGAAGGCGCACGTTGCCGTCTCACCTCACACACAAACCGAACGCTAAACGCGCGTTCACGTCACCACAGCGTCTGATTTGTGCCCCCACTTGTCAATAATCTTTATTTATAGACATTCGCTTGACAAAATCATATTGATTTTCATCAACAACTGCCACTTCACCTTCCATGCGCGTGCACGCTCTAACCGCCCTCTGCACTGCGAATTGTTCGTTCTCGTTTGATCACCATCTCTTATCATTTATTCCATCTCTTGATCCGTTTGCCTAACTACTCTCACTTGATAATGAGGCCTCAAGCAAGTGGCTCCGATTCACTGCAGATTGATAGCATGCGTAATGTCGTTGTAAAAAGGCTCTCGCCTTGTCTAGACTGAAAATTTTAATTAGACCCAAAGTAGGAAAGGCTTCTCAAATGAACTTAGCAAGAGTAATTTTCAAATGAGGAGCCCATCAAAGCTAGAGCAGTGTACATAACATAAAAATCACAATGTTAATAATCATTTCTTTATTTTCCTCTCTCTCTACATTCCCCCATCTTTTTTTAATCATTTATTTTTTAATTACGATTTTATACTCTAAAAAAAAATTGGACAAATGAATGTTCATTTCCATTCATTGACTGCAAATAAAAATTAATTGGGGGATGTTATTTTTTGTTTCCTCATCAAACCTTTCAGCAACAAATAAAACTTCCTGATATTTCGTGCCCATGACGTGTTTACTGTTTTCAAAAATTTTTCAATCCTTAATGAAAAAAAATAATAATAACAAAACAAAAAAATTTTTAAAAAAAAAATAAAAACAAAAACAAAAACCTTCAATCTATAATTATCATCTAAGACTTCCAGCATCCCCATTAAATCTCACAAAACAATAGCTAAAGATAAAAAATTTTCCCCACTATACTAAAGATTATCGAGATACAATAACAACGTCCCTATACTCCCCAGCAGTCTGAATCAAAAATTGAAAAAAAAAAATTTAATTCGACCCAATTTACAACCTCCATCTCCCACCCTTGGAGTAAAAAAAAAAAAATTCCCCCTCCCACAACTAATACCAAGGGGGTGGTGGTGAGAACCTTAGGGAGTGGTTATGTGGTCCTATAAATTCCCACCCTAAAAATCGTTCAATGTAACTCTAAATACCCTCTCAAAGTCGACGCCAAACCCCTCATAAATGCCTCATCTCACTCCCTCCACAATTGCATCTTCTTCCTCTCCACTTGCCTCCCTTTTTTGTCCTTTTTTTATATTTTTAAAGAGTGACCAAACTACAATCGAGAGCCGTTGCAAAACTGTCTCATCTAAGTCCAACATCACGTAGATGGACAGAACTGACTGGACTTCTTGGCTCTGCGTGATTGATTGATTGGACGGGGCTGTTGCGCACCTCCCTCACCTCTAAGCCTGATTCATGGGTCTCAAACTCTGCGCAGAGCTGGGCCACTGGGCGCCTTAATCCCTCAAAAGACGGCCAGCGCCCCCTATCTACTTGCACCTTTATCGCTCAAAACTCCGTGCCTCTTATCCGGAGTCGAGGAAAAGCACCTTAATTGAGCAGAGAATAATAATAGCCGCGAGAAAAATTTAAGTATTCCTCTCAACAACATCCACCCATCCATAGTTGGGGGGTGTTGAGACTCGCTCATCAGAATTCCGAGGACAACTCGGACGCCAAGTAGCGTAATGACAAAAATCCAAGCAATGGCCCCCAGTGGAAGGTTAAGGAAATAAAGAGCTATCTGGAGAAATGGTTTTAAATTCCGTATGAGAAACACTTAGTAAGTGGAAATGTTAAGAACATATCGTGTTTGTGTCATTTAATATCAATCAGAGGGCCATCTGTATAATGATGGATTGACTAAGTGATAAGGTAAAGCGCCGAGGAAATGAACTCACCCAGTAATAAAAAAAATTTAAAAAAAAAAAATTTTCCATCGATATCAAACGCGAGTTTTTTTTTTAAAAGTATAAAAATGCAAAAACCAGGGATTTGTTAGTGATTTGGGGTAATGAAAACATTAAGTCACACGAATGCAAATCCGAAAATAAAATAAAAATGTTGAAATTGATTATTTTCCAGTCGGTTTTTCGCGCCCAGGAAACATTAATGAATCATTAACCCGTTGTTGTTGACACAAAAAGAAGTGTAAAAACGATTACACCTGAACGTTTGAGCAACCTGATTTTGAGGGACAAAAGAGGAGCCAAAAATATCGGTCGTTTATATTTTTTTTTTTACTTTTATTTTTCTTCCTTCAATCTTCCTTAAAGAGAAGTTAATAGAATTAAACGCATGTTGACATAAAAGAGAATAAATGATGGTTAAATGTACTTTAGATCTCGCTAATCGAAGACAGCAAGACGAGTTTGCCATTCACACTGTGTTGTCCCCACACACGGGGAGGCCAAATGAATGATTAAACAGCAGCAGCACACTCTTGGTTGCAAGTATAAGACACGTGCACAAGCCATAAGAAAGCGAAACATAATTACGATGACGAATTAGCGGCTACACCCAAGGGGAGTTGGATATAATCAGTCACAATACCTTTCTTCAATTAAAATTCATAGTTTCACATTTTTGCATCTGTGGATGTGAAAAAAAAATCCAATTCGAGTAATTACAAATGTGAAGTAATTATTTTGTTTCCTATGGAAATTTTCGTTGCTCCCATGTCGATTGTGACCCGACGGTTAACCAAAGGTTAATCTGCGCATTTTTAGTCGAAGTGTAAATTTAGAAAAGGGAAGAAGAGTGAGAGAGAGAAAGAAAAAAAATGTTGAGATAAGAATCATATCGTTTTGATTTATCGTTATGGTTTAACAATAAGATGATGTCATTTAAAAAAGTGACTTTTATTACTCTAGAAATTATGCAGACGCTTTCGACTTCACCTGTATAATTCCCGTTGTAAAATTACAAAACATAATAAAATCTCCTCACGGGTTAAATAAATTCTAATGTTTTAAGATACGTAGCGGGGTGTACATACGCGAAGCGATGCGCAAATAAAAATAAAAATTCGGGAGGGAAAAAATAAAATATATATATCAAGAAACAAACAAACAATCGATGGACATCGCTGAGCTCTTAATCTGTAGTCAAAGAAAGAAACCTAATTAGCAGTTATCGTCCAAGACCTTCCCTAAAAAGGTGGGGAAAAATGAAAAAAATGGGATAGAAGGAATAAAAATACAAGTCTCTAAAATTGTAGAATAGGATTTTGTTTGTGCAGCAACAAAAGTCGACAATAAAAACGTTGGAAAAATCTAACGATTTATATTTGATCTCTTTTCAGCGTGTGTGCATAGCGGAATATTTGACTTGCGCGCTATTACACTGACCCTTCCTTCCACTGGCACCGTGCGCAAATAAACTTAAGTCCCCAGAATCGACCAATAAAAGGCGATTTATTCAATCATAAAACTCGAGTCAATGGACCGCTGGATTATCGAAATCTGTTCGCTCCTCAACTCACCACAACATGCATACAACAAACAAACAACGTATACAAAC
>JAQFZO010000304.1:0-28380 GCA_034695885.1 Geophilus flavus
TCATGATTCTTTCATGAATCAATGAGACTCAGACTCAAATCGGGACTCAAAAAAGATTCAAAATGACACAGAAGGATGAAATCGAGTTAAAATCAGTCTTAAGAGACTCACAGATTCAAAATCAAACTGAATCAGAGTGACTCGAAAGTGAATCAAAAATAACCGGTGAAAGACTCTAAGCCAGTGTCCCACCTGTCGAAAATTACGTTCGAATTCGGAAGAAGTAGTAGTAAAGAGAAGTGTAGAGAGTTTACGGTCCCCAGCAGCAGTGACGGCCATACGAGACCAGACACAAAAGAAAATCTCAGTATGAATAAAAGTCCAGAAATAAGCAATAAAATCAAAATCAAATTTTCTTACAGAATCCAAACAATTCAACAAAACGAAATACTTGAGAAAGATCTGAACCTTTTGCCAAGTGTTAATGACAACAAACGAGCCTGACCAAAACACCTAAATCGAATGTGACTAAATTTAGTATCGAATTCGGGGGAAAAACCATTAATGGCGATAGTGCATGATGAGGAATGGAGTATGGAATCTCTGCACTTGTCATTATTCGCAAGCTCCGGAAATGAGCTGAATAATGCCTGCGAGGGGACCGTGGGTTGCCGAAGACGCCAAGTGGGTGTGGGATTGGGCGAAGCGCATACCACGCTCGCTTTCTCTCTTTCCTCCTTTTCCTCCTCTCCTCCTCCTCCTCCTCCTCCTCCTCCTCGTAAAGTGAAAAGGCAAATGTGGTGGAGGATCGATTGTGTGACACTCGCAGAAACGGTGTCGCAGTCTTAATTGGTCAGCCGGCATCGAAACGCTATAGTGCGATGTTTATCAAAGTGTCTGACATCGCATTCGATCGAATCGGAGCCAGGCAGGCAGGCAGGCAGGCGGGGAGGAATGCGACGCACCTGATGCGTAGGCACAGGTAGAGCGATACGTGCGAGGAATGTGGCAGCTGGATGACTTAATAGGCCTAATGAAGTTCAAGGGTAGATTGCTCCGGGGATGCAAAAAAAATTTAATATTGGGAGTTATTAGACCGCAGCTATTAGTTGATTTACAATTTTAAGGCTTCGACCTACAAGGAATGAAGTCAGTACGTTTAAGGCATCTGATTCAGCATCTAAAAATACCATTAGATGGGTCCTCGATTCGGAGATCGGCGTTGAGCCGTTTCCGCAAACGCGTGATCATGCTCGTCCGAAGGATGAATGGGGCTCTCTGAGTACATATAAATCCCTTAAATTGCCCGTAAAGTACGGTATATACAGAGTTTTGTGCACATACAGTAATGTTCTCACTTCATTACTAGAGTACATTACAAATTTATACACTACCGTAAACGCGCTAGAGGCGAATTTACGGACGAAATTAACACGACGTGTCATCTTTTCCGTGTAATTTAACTTAACACTTGAGAAATTCATTTCGAATGGGACTCTGACTTGAAAAAAAATCACCGACAGGGTGAAGGGGATCGGGTGTGTGGGGTAGGGGAGGGAGGGAGGAGGGGGGCGGTCAGTTGGGTTGGTGTTTTGGCATTGATGCAAGCTTATGTTAAGAGGATTCAAATGCGAGTATTTGGTAGACAGGTATCATCGATGAGGAAAAGAGATAACGTTTATTCTTTATGCAATGCAAAGCCTTTGTTGTTTTATCGAACCCTGATAAGACTCGTGTGGAATTGCACGGTGGGAATGGAGATTTGATGGATCTTTTTTTTTGTTTAAAGCGAGTGGAGTTTAACGTAATGCAGAACGAATGACGAAACACAACCTTGACCTCGTTACGCCGTTAATAGCAAAATGTTTAATATTAATTTATACGGTCGATTGGGTAATGAAACACAAGGCTTTAAATTGGATCGAAGGGTTTCTGTAAGTATCGAGTATTTAGTTGACTATGCATGCAACCACAAAGTTGCGATTTTTCCTATTGGATTCGATCGTTATTTTAAAGAGAACGTGCTCGGCTCGTTCCTGCACGCTCGAATTTATTTATGTAAAAGCTAATATTTGTCGTCGATATTTGAGGATTAAGTTTACTTTTTGCTTCTTTTCCCTCTTTTTCTTCTCCCCCTCGAATCGAGTGACCAGTGGTTTGCATCCTCCTCCCATCGTTCCCCCTTAATCCCTCCGCCCCCTTTTTCCCCCTCTTGTCAATGCTGTATATTTATTCCGGAAGTAGTACAAGGTAAAATGTCCCGTTTCTCTTTTGTCCCGACTCCAGCTGTGGGTGGATTTTTTTTTTTCATTCATTCATTCAAGGGGAGAAATGGCATTGGAATCGAGTGAGAAATAAAAATTAAAAATTGTTGCAACTGGAAAAGGAATAAATTTTTTTTTGTTTTTTGTAAATAAAAAAAAAAAAAAGTGTAAACTAGTTAATTAGAAAGGAAAAGTTGCCACCTGTTAAACAGGTGTTGAATTTTTTTATGTTTTTGTGGTTATCTATGCGAATTATCCATCGGTTCGAGGAAATGTGGAGAATATTTACATTATCGAGAGGGGAAAATGAAATAAAAAGGAAACAGGTGTAAGTAGGTGTAAAAAATGGTAGCGTGAGATTAATGTAATTAGGCTTGCTACTTAGGTTTGGAGTAAATGTCAAACATGCATATCATTAAAGTAATTATTAGCAAAAGGTGAAGCTGGATTTGTTCTGTAATTAGAGATGGGTTGGTGACGTCTCATTTGCACTGGCTTGTGCTGTCTTGTTTTGATTAATTGCAGATAGGGGGTAGTGATTTGACACTTTGATAGAGGAGGTGGAGTGAAAAAAGGGGTAACGGGAGTAGATAATGAGTGTTAATTTTTTTCCTTTCGTCACCGATGCACTGCATGGAAACCAATTTCAGACCGGGATAAAAGCAACTTCCGGTTCGATCGGGGGGATGAAATTATATGCAAGCTTAATACAACTCCTGATCTTCTTACTCCGAAAATTTGAGATTTCTAACCCGACCGGAAGTAGCATTTCGGCCCCTCTGAAATCCCTCCGCGATGCATCGTGATGGGTTACCGTAACGAAAATAAAAAAAGAGGTCAGTCGATCATTAAAGCATTTTGCAATGCTAATGATTAATAAGAAAATAACGTGGCATCTCATCCGATCGAGCCCCCACATTTTCCTCGTCTAAAAAATTGGCCAAACTCCAAAATGGAGTCGTCAGCTGATTGTCAGGTGATTGTGGGAAACTGGTTTCCCCTTTTTTTTCTCTCCTCTCTCTCTCTTTCTGGACTCGTCTCCCTCCTAAGGAATTTTTAGTGTTTTTTTTTTCTTCTTTCCCTTTCTTTTCTTTTCTTTTCTTTCTTCTGGTGAGTAAGTAGGTAGGGGCATTTTCCTCGCATGTTTCAAGGAAAAAGGATGTTCAATTAGATGGTCATGGGTGTGCGTGTGGGTTATGTTTCCAAATGAATTTCGATGCAGTTTCATAGCGTTGATTAAGTGATGATTTAAATAGCAGTTTTCGGGTTAAGAAATCAAAGGTCTAATTGAGAACCACACCCATTAATTAGCATGGTCCAGGTGTGCACGTGTTAGCGCAATGCAGTGAAGTCTCGCGTCCTCATTTTCGCTATTTTTGACTATTTACACTTTATGTTAGGAAAAAATGAGTTAAAATTAATATTTGGGTAATTGATGCGTCGTGGCGGTGTCGTGTTATTTTTCCTTCTGGCGTCTGTAAACAAGATGCTCCATCGAGTCGAGCGGCTTTCGTTTTATTTGAGGGCACGAACTTTTCCCGCATTTGCTCACTGGGGGTCGTTTGATATTCACGGGAGACATTTTCGGTCGGTTTATATCGTCGGAATGTAAGAATTAATGATAATTTTTTTATTTTTTATTTTTTAAAATAACAAACCGGTCTTAATGTATTATAATGTAACGTTTTATATATTATAAATTTTTTATTTTTCTTTAAATCCCCGTTTAAGCGAACCGGGGTTTATTTATTTATTTACTTTTCTCTTTAAATTCTACATTTAAATATTGTGTAACCGTGAGATAAGTCTCGTAGCGTGTGATTAAAGGGTGTTGTCACGAGCGAACGATTTTGTTGTGGTTGCATGATAATGGCGGAAAGAAAGAGAAAACAATTTTTTTTTATTTTTTTTTTATTTAACATTTATTATCGTTATTTTTATTTTTATTATTATCATTACTGTTATTATTTCCTCTAATCCGGTTACGTGTGTGCAGTAGAAACGGTCCTGTTTAATTTACCAAAGTCAACACTAGAATGCGCCCCACATTGGTCAACAACACGACCGTACGCGAAAATAGAAAAACTCGTCGCATTGCATGGAATTTCTTGTCTTTACTCTCTCTTTTCCACTTCCACCATGCAGTACCAGAGTTAATTAAATGAATGCATTGATTTGTCAACGAGCTTGTGGTCTGGTGCCGCCTACCTTTTTTTTTTTTTTTCCTCTCTCTCTCTCTCGCTCTCTCCCCCTGGTGGCTTAATATTGTTGGCGAGCCAAAGATGGCGAGTGGTGTCAGAGTTAATTAATTTTTCCTTTGATTTTCAATTTTTAAAATTTTATTTCCCTCTAACTCGATGAATTAATTGCGAAGGAAATTCAAATTTTATCGACATTTCCAGTTATTTTTCTCTTCTTACGTGGATAATCCTCCGACACGCAGTTGTTGGCGGTGGGGAAATTGGTGTCGAGATTAACACCTCGCAGAATGGTCGGCGGTGCGCCGTAATCTCGAGAATTAATAGACACACGAGCTCGAGGATTAACACTAACACGACACCAAAAATGGCGTCCGAATCGACGAGAATAGAAAAAAAAAGTGAAAATGAGATTCGAAAAGATGAAGTGGGCAAGTTTAATAAAAATTTATTGGGTGTTCGGCCATTTTGAATTGCAAATAACAACACGAGAGTGGAGACGAGGGTGGCGACGCCCTTCCACCTCCCCCCTCCCCCACCACCTTTTCCTCCCAACAACATTGGTAAAGCTGGCGCGAAGCCATAGCTGCCATTTTGTTCCCTGTCTCAATGAGGATGATTGGCACGT
This sequence comes from Geophilus flavus, assembly GCA_034695885.1. Classification (NCBI taxonomy): domain Eukaryota; kingdom Metazoa; phylum Arthropoda; class Chilopoda; order Geophilomorpha; family Geophilidae; genus Geophilus; species Geophilus flavus. The sequence continues at coordinate 5,031 of JAQFZO010000304.1, forward strand.
GCTCCCGCGCGTCTCTCTCCCCTTATTTGCACTCCCCTCGCTCCATTCCCCCCATCTCTCTCTCTCTCCTCTCTCTTCTCCCCTCTTTTCTCCCCTGTTGAGACCCAGACTCGATTCTCTACTCCTCTCTCTCTCTCTTCCTGTGGGTGGGGAGGAATATTTGCAGAGTTTTTATTTTCTTTTGGGAATTTGAATTGAAATGATTTTTTTCCCTTTTTCTCTTCTACACCGAAATGTGGGTGGTCGGGTTTTTAAAGTTTAACGTCTCTTGTTTCGACTTTTATGTCATCACTCGAATTAGTTAAGTGTCGGTTTGTTAATGTGTAGCGCCCATTGATTTTAATGGGCAATCGTCTTACAGTAGAGTAGAAGACGGAATCGATCGGTCGAATGGATGGATGTGAGTGAGTGAGTGAGTGAAGAAAAGTCTGGTGGAAATGGTGAAGAATATTTTGTGAAATTTGATATTATAAATATAAAAAGGGTTGAGGAAGGAGTTGGCTGAGTTTTCTTCGACGCCTCGAGGCATTATTGCATTAAGTGTAAAAGTGTATCGGATTTTTGTTATCTTTTCTAAGCCATTCCATCATTTCTAAAAGCCGTCTTTTATACTGCGCCTTTTATCGAGAGGAAAATCATCATCGCCATATCGGAGCGAGCGTGTATTTGTACAATGGTCTCCATAACAACTCGATTATACAATCGTACAATAACACGTAACAAGAGGAACAGTTGTTTTATTAATAATGGTCGCATTGTTTACCAAGCAAACAAACCTGTCTTCCTCTTCCAAACAATAAAAAATACAATTTTTTTTTATTTTTTTTTTTTAAATTTTCATTCTTTACGTTGCGGTTTTTATGATCACGTCATTGCGGTTCGTTCTGTCCACCAGGGATTCATTTTCTCTACGGTAGCTTATAGTCAGAAAAAAAAATTTCTTTAATTAAACACGTTTGTCTTTGGGGATGAAAGAGTTGTGAATTCGAAATGACCATAGTAAATGATGCATGACATTAAAGTGCGTGTGTGACTCTTTAAACTCGTGGTCGGGGACGTGGGAGGTTCCAGCAGTGTTGATTAAATGCCTGCCAGTGATTATCGATTTTTAATTCACCCCTAGGTTTTTTTTATTTTTAAAAAAAATTGTCCATTCCATCTTTTTTTATTACTTATTACCTCGCGGCATTTATCTGCGGCTTCGAGTCTAATGGACAAGACAAATACGATGAAGTTTTCAGGTTTTTTTCCCTTCGTTCTTTCTTTCTTCTATTTTTTTAAATATTTATATTTTCATGAAGGGGTTGAATGGAGGTTACCTTTTGATGCGACGCATTCGAGATATAAGTGTCAGAAGGAGTCGTTCTCATTGATCGTTTTGGACAAGTCGTGTGTGAAGATGACCTCGTCTCGAGTGTGTGGTTGAAGTTGTTGGCAGTGTGTGTGTGAGAGAGTGAGTGTGCGCGCAACTCAATTATCGTATTGTAGCAATCACGATGTGGTGACAAGGACTGGGTATTACGGATATATATTTTTTTTTCCGGACGATTTCGATGGATTTGTCGAGGGCGCAAAACGGTGAGGGAATCGAGAAACACCTCGCATTGAAACTAATTATCGAGATAAGAATCCGAGCGATAAGATTCGAATCACGATGCGAAAAGGGATTGGCGAATAAGTTGGAAATCGATAGCGTTAGGATCGATGGATGGCTTTTGTTGATTAAGCGCTTGGAAATGATTTTTCCTGCTTTATTTAGCGGGAAAACTGCACATCGTTGCACGGCAATTCGGAGCGGGGAGAAATACAACTTCCGGTCGAGATGCGAATTTCAAATTTTAGGGGAACCGAGATGTGGATGTGTAGTCGGTGCACGTAAATTTTCGAGATTCTAACGCGACCGGAAGTGCCTTTTTAGCTCGCTCGGAATTGCGAGTTATGCAGCGCAATCCTTTTTTCTTTTTTGCTCGAAGAATTCATGGATTTTATTTCATGGCAATTTCGTTCTCCCTAATTCGAGACGAAGCGACGAGTGTGAATATTTTTCCTTCCCTTTAAAAGTGTAAAATAACGTGTGATGGACGTGCAAGTTTTGCGGGTGTTGCTCCGTAATTGCTTAGTATGATATGACAGTGTTTTGGTTTGTTGTAGTAAGTTAAAGCAGCAAATATTGACAGAGTTTCTTATCCTTCTTGACATGATTAGAGCTCGGCTTGAATGCTCACCAGATGGCGCTGGCCCAATGCCAGCCGGGGGTGGTTGGGTTTTGACGAGGATACAACTCACCATTACTATTTCGACCACAAAAGATTGTGTGACTGTGTGTGTCTCTCTCTCTCTTTCTCTCCGTATACGTGTGTGTGGAGGAGGAGGAGTAGACGAACCTTCTTCCGTTCCTACTTCCGGGCTGCAGCTTTAAGAGATTTGTTCTCTTCTTTGTTTTATTATCAGCTGCTCACTTCATTTAATTTTTTTTTCTTTCATTCTTTTCACAAATTTCTTTTTCGAGTAATTGGTTTTTATTTTTTTTTTATTTTTACCTTTTTAAATATGAAAATGGACTATACCTTAGGAAAAAAAATAAACAGGCGTGTTGTGACAGGTGTTTGTTTTTTTTTCCTATCCTGCCTTTTTAGGGATTTTACTCTTATAATTGCAGGTGGAAGGAAATTTTTTTGTTGTTGAAATATTCACATTATTTTCATTTCCTTTTGATTTGTTTACAGGTTAATGAATGTTTGAAAAAATCGTATTAATTCGTTTTTTTTTCTCCTTTTTTATTCTTCATTTGTAGAGTACCGTGAAAAATTTAGATAAGAATAATTGCAAATTACCTGTGGCTGTGAACGATGATAATCCTCCGGACACGGGTCACACCACGCCCCCGCCCCTTCAAAGGCCAAAGAAACCCCTCAAGACAACTAATAAAAAGAACCACACTTACTCCAACAAAGTAAGTTTCGTTTATTCCGAATTTCTGGGGGAGGAAAAAATTAATTAACGGCATTCGTGTGAAGAGTGCAAGGTTATTGGAGCACGATGACGTCATTTAGTGAATGAAATTAATGCTCTTTAAATTTTTCCGTTTTTTTTTTCTTCCTTCCTGGGTTAGGTGTTTATGTGAGCTGTTGACTTATAATTTTTATGACCTTTTTATATATATATAAAAAAAAAGGATAAGTCGAGCACACCGTTTGAAAATTAAAAAGGGAGGACGTGATCTCGGGCTTAGTTCAATAACGTCATTCTGCACTTCCAAGGTTGAGCAGGAAACCGCACGAGTGAGAAATTAAAATTTTCAATGCACGAAAAAATTAAGTCCGTGCTTTGGTTTATTTAAATTAGTCGGGGGCTGAATTTATGGGCCAGAAAAAATGTGAAACTCGATACTAAAACGCAACAAAGTTTATTTATCGTCAGTAAAAAAGAAAAAAATACTAATAAAAGGTAGTTAGAGCGAGGTTAGAAGTCAGTCAGTTGGGGCGAAAATGGAATCGTAAGGATCGTGGAACCTTTGACACGACGATCATGCGCAGACGGGAGCCGTTCACGTTTCTTAACAGGTGTTTTGTAAAACGTGAATTTTAAACGGAGAAAACCTTGAACGAGGAATGTGAAAATGAATTTGAATGATTAATGAATTGTTAATTCGTGATGGAGTTGTAAAGACGCGACGAAGATGGGAAGTGGGAAGTATCTATCTATCTATCTATCTATTTATCGACTTCCGTATATATCGCCAGCAGCCAAGTAAATTGAGTTTTTGTTTTCTCGTGAAAAGAGAAAAAAAATTTATTTGACACAAATTAAAGTCTCCGTTTATTTATGTCCACACGGAGCGCTTTATGGGTCATTTCGGGTTCCATTCGTCATTCCCCTCACGACTTAACATGTTTATTTAGTCCTTTATATTTCGCTTCTCTAAACTGTTTTCTTTTTTATTTGTTTTATTTATTTCTTTTTCTGCACGTACTCGTGTTTGGCACAGTTGATTATGAAGAGATGATGGCGTTAAGATGCCATTCGTCTTTACTTGACCGTTGTAAAAGTGTGAGTGTATGCTTTGGTGGGTCTTCTGGGCATTGTAAGTTTGCTCTCGGCGTTCCAAATCCCCTCCATTCTTCTCTCTCTCTCTCTTTCCTACTGTGGCAAGATGGGCGTGGATGTTGGGAGATTGGAGTTGCGCCTCATCCTCTCGGGGGTCATCAAAGAGAAACAGCAGATGGCCGAAAGAAGAAGGAGAAGAAGAAGAAGAAAGAGAAGGAGAAGGAGAAGAAGACACGGTCGCACAGACATGGTGGATTATTATTGGATGGAACGCCGCAAGAACGCTCAATTTGTCAAGTGGAGCGGTTAAGCTGCGAATGTTGTTGCAACAAATTTACTTTTATAGTGTTGATGAGTCGTGAGAAGAATTTAAGTACGCGGTACTTAATTACAGCTGACCCTTTGAAAAAAAAAGAGAAAGGAAAGAATATGAATGATTTTAGGCGCGGCTCGAAGTACGCAGTGCCATCTAGCGAGGGGAAAAGGAATAATATTTATTTTTTCCGAGATAGAGAGGAAGGGCGGGCGGGAGCGAGTGAGTGAGTGAGAGTGAGTTTTCGGTTTGTTTTAAAACGTGATTTATTTTTATAGTTATGGTTTAGCGAAGAAATAATTTTTTTTTCTCTCGTGGCGTTTTTTGTTTCGATGGATTCTCACAGGAAACATGCATGTTATATGTTTTTAAGTATGTTGTAAAAGTGAGGACAAAATAAAAAGCTCAGCTGGTGTTGTGTTTATGGGTTGGAGTTGGCTTCCATTTGAAAAATTGCTCTCGAGTGCAGACTATAATAACCCTTATCGCCTTATTTACTGGCTCAACAGCCGACTGCCAACACAAGAGTAAATATATAAAGCGAGGGATTTGAAAATAAGCCATGCATTTGTCATTGGACCTTAAGAGTAAGATGGGATATGGATAAGCATGGGAAAAAATATAAACAAATAAATAAATGAAACATGCATTCGCGCTTAATTGCTCTCTTTTTTTCTTTGTTTATACTGCAGTTATGTGATGGAAATAAATTATATCGCGACGTAAATCGTCTGTTTTTAAGCTTTTATCCTCTTTAAGACGAGGAAAAAAATTATAATTTATTTTACTCACGTTTGATGAAAAGGAAATTCATAAAAATGACACTTTTTTTCCGGTCCGGCGCTTGGTAATTAGTATTTGAATGTATTAACTCGTATTTATTTGTTTTGTCACTAGGTGGAGATAGCTCCTTGTCCAACACCGGGTTGGTTGCCGGCCTCCCTCGTGGATTGGCCTGCGGGTAACATTAGTCACGTGAGTATTACTTTTTTTTCGTTCTTTCCTTTCTTTTTTTCTTTTAAATAAATGCCACGAGGGAAAAAAATTACGCATTAGAGTGCAGTGCAGGGAAGTGAATAGATGGGGACGTCGATAAGGAATATTTTTCTGTTTTTGTTAGACGATAAGTGACAAGGCAGAAAAAATAATGATAGAGAGAAAAAAAATGTGGGAATATGCGGTGTTGGTCAAGTGATAAAAGATAAAGAGGCGTGGATCAATGTTGTTATTAGAGTAAAATGATTCATGGGATCAATGAGGAACGTGGAGCTAGGGGGCGTGGGGATGTCTTGAATTGCCCAGATTTCTTTTCTTTCTTATTGATTTCCAATATCCAAACAACTCAGTCTTTTTTTTCTATTTCCCTCCTTTTTTTCCATTCTTTCTTTCTTACTAGACGAACTGCGTAAAAGATGAATATTTTTATTTGTCTATTTTTTTTTTCTTTTTTTAACTTTTATCTCTCAAAGAGATAGGGCGAAGATAAAACAACGTGTAATTTTATTCAAGATTTTTTTTTTGTTTTTATTATAATTTTTTTTTCTGTTGGATGTTTGGTTGATGGCCAGGTAAGATAAAGGGGAACATGAAACGAGATAAACATCTGGTTTCTTGGTCGTTGGGCTTTGCTGCGTGGATAATTAAAACTGATCCGTTGAATCAACATATTTTCTCGTTTGTTAAACTCGCCGAGAATTATGAATATGAATTTTCGATTTTTTTTCCCTCCTTTAATTTAAAAAAAAAAATTAATTTGGTATAATGAGTTGTGACCGTAACCCTTTATTTGCGCTTTGACGGCACGTAATTGCGGAGTGATGAGGTATGAATTTCACATTTGATTTATATCCGATCCTGTGGGAGAAAGTGACAGTGTTTATGGATGACCCTGGTTCATTACGGTGGAAGAGAGAGCTCATTAAACACAGCGGGAGATTTTTCTTTTTTTCCCTCTTCCCTCTCTCCTTTTTTTTTTTTCTAGTGGTCATCCCCGGTTTCTTTGTGTTTGTCGGTGTCTCGTTTAATTCCCTCGATACCCCGTGTTTTGTATTACCTCGTTTAAGGATGAGAAGAAACGTTAATGGGTGAAGGTCAATGTTGAATAAAAATGTGTGAATAACGGTTTGATATGGTTGAACAGGAGGAGGAAAGTCGAAACAGGGAAAAATGAAACGGAAATTTTTTTTTTTGAAAATATTTTTTTTTTCTGATATAAAAGGTATTTTTTTTCCACAAGGAAAAAAAAGGCAGTTTGACCCAATTATAGGTTGTCATAAATTACGCATTTAAAGCGTGAAGTGTTGTGAAGAAAGGCACTGGTTTCAAAGTTGGGAAATAACTGTATAAGCTGATGAAAAAAAAAAAAATTTTTTTTTATCGATATTATATTAATGTCACGACTGATTTGCATTAATTATTCATTTAAAAACGATCTTTTTTTTATTACTGGGAGTCAGACAGCTTATCAACCTGTCAGATTGCGTTTAAAACATTCTTTTCAGACCTCATGGGACTAAGAACTATTAAAAATAAAAGAAAAAAAAATTTCCTAATTAGTGTTTACGGTCTATTGTCATGGTAAGAAAAAAAAATTTCCAAGAATGTTTTTTAATTTTTATAAATTACAAGATTGAAAATAATATTTTTGTGTTTATATTTTAAACGCGCAATTTCGAGGGGAGACACGTTTAAACGTTTTACAAGTGGCAAATGTTTAAAGTATAATTATGTGAGTTAGACTCGGAATTGCCGGCTGTTTGCCTTATTAAAAAGCTCAAATGGAGACGAAAGCGGGCGATAATCAAGTGGCAGACCCCTCCCATCCCTCCCCCCTCGGTTTCCGTCCTTCGTTGTAATGAGGATATTGGACAAGTGGCTGCTCCTTGTAATTGCAGCTTGGCTGCCATTTAATTGATGAAAAAAAAAAGAAATAAGAAGCTTTTATGTCTTTTTTCCCCTTTTGTTTTGAGTGCAACTTGTTAAGTTTTAAAAGAAAATAATAATTAAATAAAAAAAAAAATAATGGTCGAAACTTTTTTCCGAGTCGAAAGTGGATTAATTAATGGGTTTGGAAATGGCAGGTCTTTTCATTGAAGCGCTTTTTTTTTCTTCTTTTAATTTGATACTTCGAAGGTAATAGAGATGATTTTTTTTAAAGGTGGTTTTTTTTTTATGTCTTGTGAAAATTGTTCAATAATTGCAGCTACTTAAATGTCGATTATTATATTTTTTTTCCTTACTTATACATATTTTTTTTAAAGATAAATATCCGCTGCATTTTAATTTGAAAATTTGCTGCAGGTCTCGAATTAGACACGCCTAGTTTATGTTTGCAGGTGAGAATTTTGAGCTTAGAAATTTTTTTATTTTTTTTCGAAAAAAATTACCTTTTGTATATTTTTTCCCTTTGAATTTGTAAAACGGGGAAAAAAGTTCTAAAATAGTTTCGTACGAGGAAGAAATAGGGAATTAGTGATTAGGTGTATTTTTATAATGGATTATTTAATTATAATAATCATGAAAGACATAAAGAATGAAATTTGCTTATTTTGATACATGCTATTTTCCCTTTATGTAATTAAGCGGCGAATTATATTAAATTCGTCGGTGATGTAAGTTGGAAGTGTAGTTGTAGTTGTAGTTAGTTGCGCTTCGATCCACTAGATGTCAGCGGCGCGCGTGCCTGGCAACGGTCGTCAAGTGCCTGGTTCCTCGGCGTTGGCAGTCGATCTCTCCGCGCCCTGGCGTCAGGTCGTGCATTCAACGCTCCCGTTGGTACTCTCTCTCACTGTTTTCAAGTTCCTCCGGTCCGTTTCTGGAATCGTTTTTCTGTCTGGATTAATAAGTCTCCCCAGTGGATGCAAACACATCGTCTCAACGACCGGGATGTAGTCGCGTGAGTAGAAAAAGACGCCTGGGAATCGGGAGGAGACGCGGGGGGAGAAACGGAACGCGAGAACGCGAGGGGAAAATGGTGGGCGGTGAAAAAACGGTGCGCGATGGCTGAGCGCGCGCGTCTCTCGCAAGCAAACGCGAACAAATGGGATCTACGATCGAAACATTTTTTTTTCTCTAGTCCCCGACGTCTCGAGACATTTATTTATCAATGACGACGATTAAATGTCTCGTTCTTCCATTCTTCCGTAATTACTTTTTTAATCGAATTCGATCCCTCGAATCGATCAATGGGAATACAGAGTATTTTCAATTTTCTGGACAGACAAGACAGACATGTGGCGTGTGACTTAAACTAAACTAAACGGAAAGTCCTCGTTGGGTAAAGGTGAAGGATGTTGTTATGTCCTTGACACCCAACTTGGGAATTGTTTCTTGCGCACACCTGAACTGATTACTCGCAAAGATTCGCCTCTTTGTTTATTTCTTTTTCCCCATGCAACAGATATGTATTTAAATATTATCATTACACACATAGACAGTTACACATAAAAAGACGTGTGTGTATCGTGGGTTCGGTTTTGTGGCCACGAGTTATTCACGGGAGATAAGCGGGGCAGTTAATTGGCCAGGGGCTCGCTTGTCATTCTCCCCTCATTAAGCAAGTAAGAGAGGGATGAAGGTCGGGGGAGGCAATCGGAATTCGCACCATTCATCAAGAGCCCTTTTGTCTCAAGGCGATAAGTATAGGAAATAGATAAGGATCGGATAAAAGTCCATTTATTATTCCATTCATATCAAATCTGATACCTGATAACACGCCTTGAGTATGTTGAGAGATGTTTATCGCGCCGAATAATTAGTATAGACACCTGGGAAACACAGATAACTTGTTGCGAAATGAAGCGAACCGACAAGCTGTTACCAAAATTTCGACGTCAACCATTCAAATGATTAAAACAATAAATGCGCTTATCGAGGGATTAAGACGCGTTATTGGAGGATTTATGGGGAATTTACAAGTTGCAAAATCACCTGTGCATCAATTTTTACTCAAAGCAGACAGGTGAATGGGAGATAATTGAACGTTTTGACTTTTTTTTTTTTTGTTGTTATTATTTTTATTATTTGTAATTTTTTTTTTATTTAGTTTAAACTCCAGTTTCCTCCCTTGCGGCTATTGTTTAGTAATTTGAGGAAGTTTCAACTTGTTTTGTATCTGATAAGACGTTTCAGGTGTACACTACCACCACTCCTCCTCTTCTTTTTTATTACTGTTATTATTTGTCAGACTTTTTTCAACTTTTTTTATTTTTTTTTTTATTATTATTTTATTTATTTATTTCTTTTACGCAAAGGTCAACAAGGCGAATGGGAGACGCGCACGCCATTCGCTTCCTGTTCTGTTTACATTTGTCAAGAGGAAATGATACGATAGGAAAATTAAGGACGAAGAGTCATTAAAAGTTTACGAGTGGATAAGGAGAAGATTATTCAGACGCCATAAGGAGAAGTCGTAAAAAACAAACAACAACAATAGACATTATCACAATGTATTCAGGCGACATGGCATCCATTAAAAATTAATTAGCACATTACCTCGTGTCGTTTAATCATTTTATCACTCGGTGGATACCATAAAAAATTTAAATGTTCGACATGAGAATAAAAACCAATAAAAAATAAAATTTCTTTTTTTGTCTGTTTCCTTTTCGGGTTTGGATGAAATATATAACTCATGTAATATGTTAATTTAAACATGAGGATTCCCTCATTTTCGAAAGAAAACATTGCGAGCATTAATTTAACATGAGATTTCGATTTTTCGACTATTCCAATCCAAACCGCAAAACAAAAAAAAAAAAAGTTGAAAAAAGTCTGACAAATAATAACAGTAATAAAAAAAATTGACAAATAAGAGAAAATTTAAGTCTTTTAATGTCTTTTATGGAGTTTTTTTCCCTTCTCTCCACGTGGCGGCGGAAATCGAAGTTTGTAAGACGTGTAACGTGTACGTATATGGGGTTATAAAACACGTGTCGTTATATACGGGTGTTTGGTGATGTGACGAAAAGGCGGATATTATATAGTTTGTTTCGCGAGGTGAAAAATTTTGATGTCTTTATAAACAGGTTTACGAGTTTGCGCGCTTTATTGGCCGTAAATGGTTAATTAGCGAGTGGTGTGGCGCCATTTTGACCGGGATTGTTGGGTAATGATGTTGTATAGTACGGGTGGGGTGGTAGGGGAGGGGAGAGGAGGAAAAGATGGAGGTTTGCACCTGTTGTTGTTGGTTTTGGGGCGAATGGCGGCGGCAAGTGGTGTGTGGGCCGCCGTGGAGCTTCGCTGGTATTAAGTCAGGTAAATTCTTTGCACTGGTTGTTTGTAATTGGTCGCCAACCCCTTTTATCCTCATGTAGAATTGGCAGCTGCGGCTCTGCTTGGCTTCAACATCATAGGTTTGCAACCTGTAATCAAGCCGCAGGTGGGCCTCACCGTTCGCAATGTCGGTGCTGAGTCGAGCATTTTGTGCTGCGTTCGTGTAGTTTGACGTCGTTTTACGCCTGGTTTAGCCGGAAACCAACGGGTCCGGCTCTGCAGGGAAGTAAAACGGTTTAAAGCTGCTGCACAAAGTGGAGATTTTCTTATATTTTTTCTATTTTTTTAACCACCCGCAATTCGGAGCGGCCCGAAAGTGGACTTCCGGTCGACTTGGAGACTCGAATTTTTAGGGGCACTCAGTGCTAGGGGACGGCTCGGTGCTCCTAAAATTTCGTGGTCCCAACGACACCGGAAGTGCCTCTGCGGCCCGCTCCGACTATCGGTGCGTTGCAGTGCAGCGTGTTGCAATGATGCGAATTTATACATAATGGTCGAGTTTATCCACCTTTAATTTTATTTAACATTTGTTTTACTTCCTGGTTGCATAAATCGATCATATTTGAATTTAATTTTTATTCATGTCGAGTCGGAAAAAAATTGTTAGTTCGTGTATATCTTGAATAATAATTGTTTTCGTTATAAATGTAAATTCCCGCCCCTATTTTAATAAAAATGAAATTCAATTTGATTGCCATTGCACAAAAAAAAATACAAATAAATTAATTATGCATACTCTAAAAAATATACACATTTAAATAAGTAGTAGTGACTTCACTGCAAGGTGTTGCGAATTTTTTTTCCCTTTTTTTTTCTTCCTTTTTTTTTTTTTTTAAAAAGATCTACTACTATTGCTTCTTTCCCTCCCCCGCCGCCTCGAGGGTGCGTTCGTCTCTCTCTCTCCCGATTCTCTTTCATCGTTAGAGCTGAAAAAAGCAATTTGTTGCCATTTGCCGTCTCCACCACAACCGCCAGATGGTCGACCCTGCACCGAGTGCGCACGCGCGTTAGCATGCATGAGCCCTCGCGGCACCAATTGCTTTTTCTATTCGGTTTCCATGACAACCTCTTGCTCGGCTCGTTTGGAATGTGCACAAACGAGAACGAGGTTCGTGTAAAAGTGAACCGCGTTTAATTGAGTTTTGCCAAAATATTTATAAATCATTCCACCATATTTCTTTTCCTCCCAAACACTCGCGGACCCACTTATTAACCCTTTTTTTTTTCTTAAAATGTTTCTCCTAATTTAAAACCCCGTTATTAAAACTTTTTTTTTTCATTATTTTATTTAGTGTTTTTTACTACTACGCATCTTGTTGAGTTAATTAGAAAGAGTCGGCCATTTTGAATATGAATTGCACTTTTATTTAATTAGACGTAGCTCTTATCTGTTGCTCACAAGTGACACCAAAGAGGTCACTAAAGGGTTAGAAGGAAAATTAACGAGCGCCTAATTGCATGGGAATGTTTTTTAAAGTGCGATGACGTCATGAAACGATGCGAAGGATAATTTTTAAAGATGAGACCCGAGATGCGAGGGGTCGGCGAATACGAGGAAGGAAGAAAGGGGAAAAAAACGAACAAGTGTAATAACAATAATAAGAGTCTCGAGATAAAAATGTCGGTGAGTGACTAGTTTTCTTCCCTTTAATCAGGAGAGGAAATTAGACATTGATTTAAAGTGGGCGCGTTTAATTGCCATCAAATGAAGTGTTAGATAAAGTGATAAAAGAGCATCGGACCCCCCGAGCCCCGTTTGAACCGAGCCTCGAGCGGCGTGGACCTTTTTTCACGGCCCCCTGTGAGCAGACGGGAGGAAATAAGGGGGGAAAAAGTGGACTCTTTGGGGCCCGAGGGTGCAATTCTTTTTGGGTTTATCTGGTTGTGTCATCACGAGTGTTTTTGTTTGGCCGCTTGTTTTTAAATTGCACCTTAAGGAGGGAGGGGTTAAGGAGGGAAGAGGGAAAAAAAAGGTGAAACAGGTTTGGAGGAGATTAAAAAACGGTTACAACATATTAAGCGTATAAACAAATTTGTTGTGTTAAGGAGTGTGAAGTTTTAATGGCAATTTTTTTTTTGTTGTTGTTAGTTTTTTTGTGGTATGGTGTGGGTTGGGTGTGATGATGTGTTGTTTGGCATAATCTTCATAATAGGAATTAAGTCTCGTTATTTAAGTTTGGTAATTGCAAAATGTCAGAATGTGCAAAGGGTAAATGCGATAAAACGGTGCCAATGTTCTGGGCTTATATAAAGAGCAATAAAATGGTTTGTGTCATCAACTCTGTAATAAAGAATGGGAGGAAGTGTTTGTTTATCTAGGTGGAGGGATTCTGCCTTTTCTTATATTATTTATTGATTTATTTAAATAATAGAGTTTGAATTAATTTATTCTATAGAAATTCTGCTTTTTCATGGAAAATTTCCGATTGTTTCAACTATACATACATTTTTGTAGAAATTTTCCTCGAAGGGCAGGTGTTTACATGACCTAAAAAAATATCATCCCCCCTATATACTCTATTGTGCGTACGCACTAATCAAAAAATTTCTGTCGTGTTAACACGGTGTTGATAATGCTAAAGATTTTAATAACATACGATTCGTTGCTATAAAAAGACATGACCGAGAAAAGAGTCAAATGCGGGATTTAGTGTAATTAAAATAGTTTTTATTAGGAGATTAAAATCTTTTTTTTCTTCTTTTATCTCTTCGTTATTAGGTGCACAATACCCTTCATAGTGCAGGTGGCACGAGTGACGACACGAGAACCGAAGACGAGATTAATGAGGTTAACGGACCTCCTCGCAGCGACTCGAGAGAGAGGCTAAGTGACGACGTGAGTATGAAAACTGATTGAATTTTGCCTTTTAATTTGTGTGCGTTGCGGCCTGGGAGAACACGGCGCGCTCGGGCTCGCTCTGCCTTGGTTTTTCATCGGTCGTGTTGCGTTGGGCGTTCTCTTCTGTTCTCTTCTCTTTCCCTTCCCTTCTCGGTCGTCGAGACGCCTGTAATCTCGTTGGGAATTCCATCTGGAATTTATCTGTGTCGAGTGGCTCCACTTTGAACCTCGTTGAGGTGATGTTGAGCAAACAACTTGCCTTAGTCACCTGGTGTTAAGTACCTCGACTCTTGTAACTAAAGTGAGATTAAAGACCCGAGCTCAAAAACCTTTCACTACATTTTATAAAATTTAATTTAAAAACTGAAGAAAGAAAAAAACAAGTTTTTGGTGGGAAAAAAATGTTTAAAGGTGACACCAGAGGGACGGATATAACTTATATATAAAGATTGAGGTCGCAAGTAGCTATACTACGAAGGCCACACTTAAAAAGAATAGAATTCCCTGCAATTGTCGTATATATCGTCGGTCCCTTAAAAAGTATGGAAACTCGAGTCGATCGACACAATTTACAATCTTTAAAAGGTTTTAACTTTTTTTCCTATTAAACCTTGAAAAACGAAACCTGTCGATGTAACCCAACCCGAGTTTTAGACGAGGCCTAAAATTCCTTTGAAAAGAGAATGGGTAAAAATCCAGAGGGATGGAAAAGATAATTAGGTTGTTTGACACGGAAAGGATTTTTTGTTTGTTTAGGATTTAAGCATTTAACCCCAGACCGATGCAATTAAATGAGTCATTAATTGGATTTTGTGTACACGAACATTAGGAGTGTGAACACGAGGCTCGTTGTCTCGTAGAACGGAAAAAGAGAGAGGGAGAGAATGGAGATGGAGGATTGTGAAGCTAGTTTTAGGGGGGTATAGGGGGCGAGGGGTGCATGGGGAGGAGGGGCTTTAATGGCTCAACTGTTGACTCGGTGGGCAGCTTAGTGGCAATAAAAGCCAAAGTGGATAATCCCCCTGGTGGACAGGGGACGCGGTGCTAATGCGTCATCAAACAAGGCCACTATTAATACATGAGGTCCGCGGGGAGATGGTCGCAATTGGATTGGGGGTTCGTGCCGAGACTCATGGGAAATAATAGGGGAGTGGGGATTGATGGATGGATGTGTGCCCTCCTCGAGTTTTTTTTTGTTTTGAGGGGTAAGTATATAATTTTGTTTTTTTTTGTACCTTTTTATTTTTTTTTTTAGAATTAAGTTTGTTAAGGGTGCGCTTTGTGATTTGAAATTTATATATATAAAAAAATAAGTGGATTTTTTTTCCTTTCTTTCTTTCTTTTTTTTTTGTGAATTGTTGGTGGTTCCTTCAAATTGGAGTTGGATGATTTATTGGACGGTGAAATGGGAGAATTTTCCTTTCCCCTCTTCACCCTTGCTTGGTTTTCTCTGCAATCTTTTTTTTTCTCCTTCTTCTTTCTTAGCAGCACTTCTCTCACTGAATAATTCAAGTCGTCCTCCTCCTCCACCTTTTTTCTTATTCCAACTGCGTGATCGGGTTAAACCAATCCAGACAGAGAACCACTAGCGCACGCGCCCCCGCATACACATTGGGTTGAGGGTGGCATATCGATTTTTTGGATATGCTTAGATGTAGGGATCTCTGAGGACGAGAGTTGGAGGCTTTGCTTGTACTATCGCATCATTTTTGAATCATCGACGGGCAGCCATTTTGTCTTTGTCACAAAATCCGCTAACGGTTTTTTAAACTGGAGGAAAAAACGCCATGTAGAGAATCGAGTGCCACGGGGAAGCCATGGGGCAGCTAAATCAGAGTTTTCGCTTCTATTCGTGTATTATTTTTTTTTTTTTATCATTTTTTTTGTTTTTTAAAATAATAATTTTCTTCTCTTCTTTGTACGTGCTTTGGAATTTAGATAAAAAAAAAAAAGAAAAGTGTTGCTGAAAGAAAAATTTATTTGTCACGCAAACCTGTTTGCTGGGAAGATTGGGAATTTTGTAAAGAAAAAAAAAAGAAAGAAATTGGTCGGTCGGTTGGTAAATAAAAATAAAAATTGCTTATTAACACGACACGTGATTAGAGCCGCTTTTCCGCCCTTCTCTCGTGTTATTTTTGCTTGCTTTAAAAATGAATGGGGAAGGAAGGAAGGAATTTATTATTTGATGAATTTTTTTGAAAAGAGAAAAAAAATTTTTTTTTTTTTATTTATTTACAGGTAAGTAGCCATACCAGCTCAGGACGTGGCTATATCGTGAGTCTTGTTCTCATTGTTATCTTTTTTTATCATTTATACTATCGTATTTTTTTTTTATTCATAAAATGAAAGTTTTTATTATACGACCGTCTGCATGTGGCCATTTAAAATTGTTGTATCATTTCCAAGAAAGGAAAAAAAAATATTAATTTTTTTTGTCTTATATTTTTTTTATCATGGCTAGCGTTACTAAGTAGCGATTCTTTCTATCATTATAATTTCTCCCCTTCCTCATTTAACTGTTTAAACTTGTTGCGGTGAGAAACAATTTTGATGACACATCCTTCATATTTTTTTCCCCTTTCCTCTCTCTCCACCCATTCGTTCCCACCCCCTTCCCATGCCGAGTCTCTTTTTCATTCTCCTCTTCCTTCTTGTTGCAATATCATCTCTCGTTTAATCATTGTAATCATCTCACTCGGCCGTTGGTGGCGCTGACAAGGTGTGATTAAGGCGCCGCCTCGATTGCTTCTCTTGTCAGTTGTTGTTTTTTTTTTCTTCTATTTTTTTTTCTTGTGTGTCTGCTCGCTGTGTGTTTCCTCCTCCATCTTTAATCCGCATCTGCTCCGCCCCCTGCTGGCTGAAATCATCTCCTCCCCCTCTTTTTCTCCTCTGTGGCAATTGAATTGAGAGACACCAACCACCAGCAGAGGTCGAGAAACGAGTATCAGAGGGCGCGGGTAATCTCGCTCTCGATGCCCGCCCTCCGCCCTCTAGCGGCCGCCACACAAAGGCGCCGCCATGTTGAGTTCTCCCTCGATCGCAGCGTGAGGTGAAAGCGGGGAGGGGAGTTAATTGTGGTGTAGATGGGAAAAGGATGCCCCTGGCGTCCACGTTTTCAAGAGGATGGCCACGCTTGTTTTGCTCGTATGTAATTGGGCGAAAGTGCATGGTTGCGTGTTTGACATGCCATATCCTAAGGTTGTGTTGTGTTGTTGTAGGCAGCCGCGATTAGAAGGTGTTTGCCAGTTATTCGCGGTCGTGGGTTAATTAGAATGGGCAACGAGAAACTCTTTTTGCTTGTGCCGCAAAACTTCACTCGAATAATTGAATGGCAATAATTGCAATTTTTTGATTTTTATATATGTTAAAGAAAAAAAAATTGAAATTGAAATTGTAGCTAGAAGCGAGTTGAAATTTATTTATCTCGAGTTGTTATCTCGCCATACTTGTAACCGGTCATTAACTTTTTCGATGCACCTTCAACAGTTAATTTTAGATGCAATTTGAACACTGAATTGGCCAATTTTGTTATTAGGTGTAGAGAATTGGGGTTAATAATTTTAAATCTTTTTTTATTTTACATTTTTTTTTCCGCCTGTAATTTATCGACTTAAATTTAGGAATGTAAAGAAAAAAACTAATTCGTTTGTTTATTTTGTTAATTTATTCTCGTATATTTTATTTTTTAAAATTTTTATTTTTGTAAATAAAATGCTAATCAGCATCGAGTTGATGCTAATTGCACGTGAAGTGCGTTTATGCCTTAAATTTGATTTCTTTTTATGTCAATTATTTTCGAGCCTACGGCGCTCCTTCTTTTAGTCTCCCATTTTTTTCTTTTTTTGATTTTATTATTCCTTTCCATCTCCCCTTCGGAGTATTTGCAGGGAAGTTTACTAAAATGGCGCCCTCCTTCCTCTCTGGGCCGTCTATTCACTTGTTTCAGCTGTCAAATAAGAAGAAAAATAATTGACACATCGTGTTTTAGTTGATTATGTGCGAGAACTTTTGCAGGAAAGAAAGAAAGACGTCAATTAATTAAACGAACGCCTTTTGCAAAGTGATGGAGGAGGAAATTTTAACCACCAGAGGGTGTGAGAAGGGAAAGAGCCAATTGAAAAGATTTTTTTTTTTTTGCGCTTTTATTTGGTGAATTTATGAGGTAATGAATTGCTCGGTTTCGTTACCATATTTTTTTTCTTCCTGCCATGAACAAAGAAAAGGACGTAAATGAATTTCCAATAAATTTTTCAATTTTTTTTTTTATTCTTAGTTTTCTTTTAAGTATTAATAAAAAAAAATAAAAATCCGTTGGGGAACATAAAATTAAACTTGTAACTACTTGCCTTTTTTTTTATTCATTTATCTAGTTTTAATACTCCTTCTCTTCATTTTTCATTTTAAGTGTTAAATAAATTTTTTTTTTTTATAGCAATTCGTTCGATTTATATTTAAAAAAACAAAAGCCCTCGAGGTTAGAAAAAGTAATTTAATTTTTTGTGGCAAGAAGGAAAAACAATAATACATATTTTAATTGAAAAAGAACAAGAAAAACTTGGCACTTTCGTGGGAAAAAAAATTAATTCCATTGAAATTTTTCTTTTTAATTAAAAAAAAAAATTTAAATTACAGGAGAAAAAAAATTGAATAGGTTGAAGGAGGCAATTAGTTAAGGAGCCACACCCAGGAGCATCGTTAAAGGGATTTAGAGGAGTAGAAATGCGCCACCTCGAGCTCATTGTCTCGTTGTGCATTTTCTTTTTGCTTGCCCGTCTCTAATCTCTTAATCCTGCATTTACCGTTAAAGAGGTTTCCTTTTGATTGCACCAATTTCTCTGCCTGCTTTTGATTGGCTGTCCGATTGTCTAATTGTGGCTGGTGCAAATCGCGACGCAATTGCACCGTGTTTTGTGCAGCCAAGCTTTTCCGCTCTTCTTTTACTTCTATTCGCCAGGGGACGCTTTTCCGCAATAATTCCCATTCCCGGTTTCCTCTTTTTTCTTTTTCCGTTTTTTTTATTTATATATATGATGATGCAAGAGTGGTAGGACCTCGTTAGCTGTTCTCCGTCTACGACTTAGCTCGTGCTGTTAACACGCTTAAGTCTCGCCAAGTCTTGTTCCTTTCTCGCCATTAAGCATCCGTCAGGGAAAGTGAGCGGGGAAGGAGAGAGACGCAGATTGGAATGGCAAATGGTTCTCCGAGGGGAAAGCAAATATGTTGAGTTTGTTAAAGGTTCAAATACGGGGGTGAATGAAACTCTTTTTTATTTTTTAAAATTTTTTTAAAATTTTTCTAAAATTGAAAAGAGAATTTAATTTAAAAATTTCTAAAAATATTTTTCTATAATGTATCATCGATTCATTTAAATAATTTTATTGTAACGAGGGCTAATTTTCCGCACTATTAAAAATGGAAGGATTGTGCTTGATGAGGGGATCGGGCCGTGGTTAAAGAGAGTAATAAAAATTGGGGTCTGTGAATTTATGTTGTGTGCACTAGGCAATAATTGACTCCATTTTTTTTCCTAAATTTATTTTTATGTTACTTTCCCCCCTCGCTCTCTCTCTCTTTCGCTCGCTCTCTTTTTTTTTAATACTCTCTTCCATTTTCTTTCTTCTGGCGGATCGATCGAACTCAATCTTTTGTAATTGTAAAGAAGGATGTTATGGTAGAATGGTACAAACTAAGGGAATATGGAATGGAAAGCCTTTGTGGGGTCGGGGATGGAAGAGGGAGTTTGTTAAATCTATTGTTCGTACTTTAAATAGGATTACGTAGAGGTTTTATTAGTTCTCGAGTTCGGGAAAAAATCCATTTTAATTTATGAATATTGCACTTATGGTTTTGACAGTTATGCTCGCCGTCGAAATGGGATTGAATTAAAAATAAAAATTGAAAAAACCTGTTTTCCGGTATCGGTTCGCAATTTGCTCGCATATAAAATTTAATGCGCAGATTGGGTTTTGTTTAATTGTAAACGAGAATGCGAAAGGATAAATATTGCACGTGTTACGAACGGAAATGGAAAATTATGTGCGCAGTTGGATAAAAAGGTATAAAAAAAAATTAAAAATAAAAATTTACTCCCTTTTTCCTTTGACAAACTGACATATTTGACAGTTTGCTTTAAAAATCTTTTCTCCAATTCGTGACAAGATGGCATGTGTGGGACTGTGGGTGAATGGAAGGAGGAAATAAAAAAAAAAGACAGACGGAGAGAGAAGCTTGAATTGAAATCTGCAAAATGTTTCGTGTTGACTAAAAAGAAAAAAAATGATTGTATGACGAGTTTTCTTTTATTTTTTTACGAAAAGTAAATAGAAAAAGAACGATCGCAAGCGTGAAAGCTGATTAAAAGAGTAAACATGCATGAGGACTGACTGATATTACGTTACGTTATGGAAATTATTCTCATCTGGATTTTGACGTTGCTAATTAATGAAAAGAATTTAAAAAAATATTTGCCTCTTAAATTGATTTAATAAGCGGTGCAATTGCCTTTGATTCTCCTTTTCCAGTCATCAATTTCTATAAATTTTAACCGTTGCCCGCCTTTCACTCGATGCCGGCTTATTTGGGCGCGAATTTCTCTTTTGCACGTCTTAATTCCATTTCATTGGTCTCTACTTTCTAATGATTGCACTTGAAAGCTGAATTGGAGAGGAAAAGCTAATTTTGAGAACGTGTGAAGAAAATTGAATTGCGTTTTCCAGCAGCGGCGCACGTCGTCATTTTGCTCAGCGCCCAAACGAGTTTAGACACTTCACTGCTGAAATTTTAATGGTTTTAAGTTATTTATAAAATGTGCTGCTTTTATTTCTTTTTTTCCATCCTCCAGGAAAATGCGAATTGAATTTGTGCCCTCTAGCGCCTCATTGGTCAAAATTTGATGGAATTTAATTATTTCTTTGTGTAATTGGACGTGAATTGATGATAGCTGTCTCTAATTATCTAATTATTAACTAATTAGGCTTATTTATCTTAATTATTTTCTCGTTGCTGGCCGAGTGTATTCGACTCGGTCTAAGTTAAAAGGCAGTGATGTAATTGATGATGCTTCTTTTGCAAATTTTATTTTATTATTATTCATTTTTTTATCTATCTATCTCTCTCTCCCCCTTTTGAATTTTAATTTATAATTGAATGCCTGATTAATAATTGCGTAAGGAAAAAATTCAATTATCTTTGATCGATGTGGAGGAGTAACGTGGAAAATAGGACTAATAAGATTTATTGGATTTTTTTTCTATTAATGTTACGAATTACAACGGTGTGTTTATTTAGTTTGTTTGATTTTTGATTCTTTTTTTTTTAATCGTTGTTTACTTTAGTAGAAGTTGTTCTTTGGAGATAAAATGTTGAGTGTTTCCACTTTAGACGTGATAAGTTTTTACTCATGTGTTAAGAGGAAGCTGAGAATAGAAAGTGATAAAAGATGAAATTGAAGATGACAAGTTTTTAATTTGAACCAATTTTTTTTTCTTCTAAAAATAAAAATGGAAAGAGGTAATTAAGTTTTTTTTTTATATAGTTATATATATAACGGAGGAAACAGAGCCAATAACTATTTATTCACTACCGTGCAGTAAATGCTTTATGGGAAAACGGTAAAACGATGAACCATCGTTGAGAAACTGCATGCGGAGACTTGTTAGTTCTGATTCCAGAACGACTCGTGCTGTATCTCTTGGAATATATAGATAGATAAGGTCACCAAAGGCCACCAGACACACACAACCTGCAACGGAACAAAAACTATACCTTTTTTTCCAAATTTCGCTAATACATGTCGAGTTTTTCTACTGTTAACGTCCTTACATTTTACAAACTGACCGCAATGATCAAAGTGTGTGTCCATAGTGTAAAAAGACACCACAAAACTCGTGGGAACAATTTTTATTTCTACACTGTTATTTTCCCATTAAATTCAATCACAGTGATCACTAAGACAATAACGTAAATTACCCACGTGCAAAAAATAAATGAAAAAAATAAGACCAGCTAGATCTAACGGGTAGAAGTATTTTGATTTTTTTTTATTAAAGCTTTTCTTTCTAACGTTTCCAGTCAGTGAGTCTGTTCATTTAAACCTATTTTTAGTCGCTTCTTGACTTATCTGAGTCTGAAAATATCTCAAGTAGGTTTTTTGTTGGGTGTGTGCGATATTCCAATTATGTTTGGCATGCAATAACATGAGTAAAAAATGACAGGCCTCGTTCTAATTTTATTTTGATATGTTTAGCATCCGACTATAACTTACGCTTAATTCGCTCGTGGGATACGACGTATAAATACCCAAAACTCGACTCACGTTTTTTCCCCATATTTATTTACTTTTTTCTTCCTTTTACTTTAAATTTATTTTTACAAGCAACCAGATCCTCAACAACAACCATAATACATACAGAAAAAGAAAGAAAGAACGAAAAAAAAAAAAAAACAAGCAAAAACGTAAAAGCTTTTTTCTTTTTTTATTTTATTTCATTTTTTTCCCTGCTTAACTTGCAGTACGATGGAAATGTCAGCATTTTGTTTTTATCTTGACAAGTGAAACAAATTTTAATGCTTAACAAGATTAGCTTTTTTTTTTTTCTTTTTTAAATAACTTTGCGTAAATGTCTTTTTTACGCCATTTTTATTTTATTTTATTTTTTATTACTTTGGCCATGTTCCAAATTGAGGGAAAGCGAAAAGGAAAATTATCGTAAATTAGTTGCGACGCAAATATCCGGTTTTGCTCGCCGATGTCTTTCAGATACTTAAATGGAAGGAAGAATTTTTTTTCCGTCGTCGAGGGGAAGAAATGTATGTTGTACATTTAAAAACCTGTCAACTTGGAATTATTAGTCAATGACTGTGTAAACAGAACGTGTTTTTTCTTCATTTTTACGAGATTTTTTTCTCCCTCTTCCCGTTTCTTGTTTTTCTTTCGGCCAAAAGATTTACGTGGCATTGAATGATGTTTAATGACGTTGGGTTTTTTTTTCTTCTTTCATTTTTAAATAATACAATTATATTTTTTTATACTTAATATACAGTATGTGTTAATTAAGATACTTATTAAATTTATTTTCTCAATTATTTTTAATTTGAGTTCCATTTACTTTTTTCCCTTTTCATTCATCTGGCTGGTCGAGGGAGGGAAGTTGTAATTATTAGTA
The DNA here is from genome assembly GCA_034695885.1 of Geophilus flavus. NCBI lineage: Eukaryota > Metazoa > Arthropoda > Chilopoda > Geophilomorpha > Geophilidae > Geophilus > Geophilus flavus. Next base: position 27,667 of record JAQFZO010000304.1, read on the forward strand.
ATTGAAGTGTAATGGCGGAGTCTGAGCTACAATATAACAAGACGGAAGCGGCAAAAAAATAATAATAGGTTCCTATTTGTGTAAATGAAAAGCAACAAACCAAAACATTTGCACCATTAGCCGAAAAATGAGTCAAAAGTTTAAATTATTGTTTTAATTCAATGGCTTTTTTCTTAATAAATCGCGACCCTTGTTTGTTTCCTTTTGCTATTTTAATCGTCGATACATCACATACGAATATTGTTAAAAATAATATCGAAATCCATGATTTCCAATCGGTTTTAGGCTTCGGATGGATGGAATCAATGGTAAATTACATCGCAGGTAACGACTAACGACTATAACATGGTTGGTTGTAATTTTTGTCACTCGGTGTTGGCCATTAATCTGATGGGTGTGTGAAAAGCGCTTGTTTTGTACGGCTGTGTAAACCAGGTTAAAATCGACCCGGCAGCCATACGAGATGGAAGGAAGGGTAATAAGGGGGAGGAGTGGTGCAAGTTGTGATCGTGTGCGTGGGCGTTTGGTGGCCTCGGGGGTTGGGCGGGAGTCGTGCTTGGAGAAAGGAAAATTCAATTAAATTTATAGCCGCTCATGAAATATGCATGACGTGTCAGCAGGCCTTGTGTATTTCTGCTCTCACTACTCCACCTTTCCCTTCCCAAACCCCCGACCACCCACCCACCCCACCCAACCACCAACCCTCCTCCCCCA